>SJYT01032864.1:69583-127503 GCA_006410635.1 Cephalophus harveyi
CTTTGGAAGGAATGATGCTTAAGTTGAAACTCCAGTACTTTGGCCACCTCATGCAAAGAGTTGACTCATTGGAAAAGACTCTGATGCTGGGAGGGATTGGGGGCAGGAGGAGAAGGGGACGACCGAGGATGAGATGGCTGGATGGCATCACGGACTTGATGGATGTGAGTCTGAGTGAACTCCAGGAGATGGTGATGGACAGGGAGGCCTGGCGTCCTGCGATTCATGGGGTCGCAAAGAGTCGGACATGACTGAGCGACTGAACTGAACTGAATGTCACACTTACTTTCTCACATGTGACCTATGTGCTTAGTCACTCAGTCATATCCATCTCTTTGTGACCCCATGGACTGCAGCCCACCAGGCTGCTCTGTCCATGGGGATTCTCCAGGCAGGAATACTGGAGTGGGTTTCTATGCCCTCCTCCAGGGGATCTTCCCAATCCTGGGACTGAACCCAGCTCTCTCGCATTGCAAGCGGATTCATTACCATCTGAGCCACCAGGGAAGCCCCCTATGTGACCTACTTACTGTTTCTGGCTTATCAAATTATGAATTAAGCTGTAAAATCATGCAAGTAACAAAATGATAAATGTAGAAGTAGGTCAGTTCAGTTCAGTTCAGTCGCTCAGTCGTGTCCGACTCTTTGCAACCCCATGAATTGCAGCACGCTAGGCCTCCCTGTTCATCACCATCTCTCGGAGTTCACTCAGACTCACGTCCATTGAGTCGGTGATGCCATCCAGCCATTTCATCCTCGGTCGTCCCCTTCTCCTCCTGCCCCCAATCCCTCCCACCATCAGAGTCTTTTCCAATGAGTCAACTCTTCGCATGAGGTGGCCAAAGTACTGGAGTTTCAGCTTNCACTCAGACTCGCATCCATCGAGTCCGTGATGCCATCCAGCCATCTCATCCTCGGTCGTCCCCTTCTCCTCCTGCCCCCAATCCCTCCCACCATCAGAGTCTTTTCCAATGAGTCAACTCTTCGCATGAGGTGGCCAAAGTACTGGAGTTTCAGCTTTAGCATCATTCCCTCCAAAGAAATCCCAGGGCTGATCTCCTTCAGAATGGATTGGTTGGATCTCCTTGCAGTCCAAGGGACTCTCAAGAGTCTTCTACAACACCACAGTTCAAAAGCATCAATTTTTCGGCACTCAACCTTCTTCACAGTCCAACTCTCACATCCATACATGACCACAGGAAATGCTACTAGGCTTCATTTCTGACATGATTTTTTCATTTACATCTAATTTTCTCTAATAAGGTTCTGTCACCTTATTCCTGAATTTTTGTAATTGATTGAATGTTGTTTTTCATGCCTTATATCATTTTCTTAGTGCCTTTTTAGCTCATTCTGAAATAGAAGGTTATAATTTTGATCTGTTTTGTGTGCATGTCTTTATTGCAAGCTTTTATTGTCTGTGTGTGTGTGCGTACACTAAGTTGCTTTAGTTGCCTCTGACTCTTAGCAACCCTAAGGACTGTAGCCTTCCAGGCTCCTCTGTCCATGGGATTCTCTAGGTAACAATACTGGAGTGGGTTGTCATGTCTGCCTCCATGGGATTTTCCCAACCCAGTGATCGAACCTGGTCTCTAATGTCTCCACTGGCAGACAGGTTCTTCATCACTAGGGCCACCAGGGTTATTGTCTGTACAAATGTTATTTTGTTCCCCTTTCCCCCATAACTTTGCATACTATACACCCTTGACATTTTTCCTGTAAATTTAATTTTTCCTGAACTTTTGGAAGAACAATGCATTTAGGAAAACTTTAAAGCTTCCTCTTCTGCTACTTTGGGATAGTATTAAAAATATGGTGGTTTGCTTGGTTTGTTTTCTAAGATTTCTTGACTCTGTAATTCTTCCCCACTTTTATCTTCACTTTCTTCTCTTATCTCTCTTGTCCCTTTCCTAATAAAATTTTATTTCACTCCTGGCAGTTTTTCTTTAGGGTAGGCTGTGCCTTAGAATGGTGCCTTGGCAAGTCAGTTTTGAAGGTTTACAGGAGTTAGTCTGCTCTTGCCATTTAAAACCCTTCAGTTACACTACTGCTACTAATAGGCTTGGAGAGTGTTAGTAAATATCCTGAAGTTCTATTCTCAGGTTCATCAGATGTTGCCCTATTTTTTTCTTTTTCCTCTTGCAGAGATGCCAATATCAACAGGGTCTAGAGGTTATTGGTACTCTGTCCCCACCTATTTTATCTTGGAATTCTTGTGTCCTGTGGTTTTCTTGCAATTGTTTTATCAATTTAAATTTTGCACCCTAGTATCTGTTTCTGTTTTTAAATAAGTTTTCAGAGAAACCAAAAACTATGCCCTGTCATTACTACCATCATTTTACTAGAATTCACTCCTCCATCCAATCCCTTCCCCCAAGGACTAGCTTTTGAACTACTGTGACTTACTTAGCACTACTTAGCACTTAGACTTACTTAGCACTACTTACTTAGCACACTACCATCTTTTAAGTACTGCTTGAGAGAATAGCTGGTGATTGCTTTTTGAAAGACATCACTTTGATGAACAAAGTTTTAAACCTATTATTAGTGATTCATGTCATAAAATTGCCTGATAGCCATTATTTTTGTTCAGCAACAAAATTTCTCAAGATGGAGAAAATCCAAGATCCTTACATCAAACCAAATTCTTTGCCAAAGAGTAGGGAGGTAAAATAATACTGAACAGATTGTGTATTATCAAGTTAGTCTGAATGTCTTAATTTAGAGAGAAAGTGACTGATACATGGCAGGTACTCAAATGTTTGTTGAGTGAAGGATCCAGGAAAAACCTAAGTTAGTTGTCACTATTTTCATCCTCTTCTCTGAAAAAAATGTTTTCCTGTCTAACTCAAACTACGTTTCAGATAAATTAAAGACAAACTACCATTCTGCAAGTTTTGGTAAGCTTTTCCTCATATACCAAATCTGATAGGAATCCGACAACAAAGAATACCTCCGGGAAGTTTAACCCTACCTTCCCACTTTTGGTATTTTTTAAAAAGAATAAACCATAATTTAAGAGACAGCATGATGGTGTTCCGGAGAAGGCAATGGCACCCCACTCCAGTACTCTTGCCTGGAAAATTCCATGGATGGAGGAGCCTGGTAGGCTGCAGTCCATGGGGTCGCGAAGAGTCGGACACGAATCAGTGACTTCACTTTCACTTTTCACTTTCATGCACTGGAGAAGGAAATGGCAACCCACTCCAGTGTTCTAGCCTGGAGAATCCTGAGGAGCCTGGTGGGCTGCCGTCTATTGAGTCGCACAGAGTCGGACACGACTGAAGCGATTTAGCAGCAGCAACAGCAGCAACATGATGGTGTTCACTGGATTATTTCCCCTCATATTAAACAATGCTGTCATCACAACTAAGTCAATTAACTATACAAATTTAAAAAATAATTTTTCCCCTGTAAAATATAAAATGGACAAGAGATCTACCAAAACCATTAAATAAACACAAGCAACAAATACTAGCCCCAAATTCTAGTTTATCTAATATACTGTTGTCGTTCAGTTGCTAAGTCGTGTCGGAATCTTTGCCCGTCTACTGCAGCACGCCAGGCTTTCCTGTCCTTCACTATCTCCCGGAGTTCGCTGGCTTACTATTTTTTTGCCACAGATCCAATACATGAACTACGTTTTTGAAGCGTGCACATAAACTTTGCCCTGTGGTCATTATATACCGAATATGACGATTACAAGTATTAGTGCTCTTACAATCTGTTCCTCTCTCCGTTCTCCCCGCTTCTCCTCTCCCTCTCCCCGCACCTCTTTCTCTAACACACATACACGCACAATGAAGCCTTCAAATAAGTGCCCTGGTCCCGTCCAAATATATTTTTTATTTCTTTCGGAACGGGGGATTGGTACGGTTCTTGGGGTAATAGAAAAAAAGGTACAGAAAAGCATCATAAATATGAATCATCAGCCACGTCAGAAAGTCTAGGCGTTGGGGGTGGGGCGGGATGCAGCTCGAGATAAGGGAAAGTAAACAGGGGTATTCAACGGCTGAGGCCGGTAGTAATGTTCGTAGGTGGGTCTGCTGCAGGCTCTGGGTGAGGACCCGGGGGAGTCCCTAAGAGAACATCCACTCCGCTTCGAAACCTCTAGAAAGAAAAACGAAACCTGCAACTTCCTGGGAAGGAAGGGGACGCACTCCTGAGAACGTTGCTCCCCCGGACTTGATGTCGGAGTCACGCAGGCCCTGCCCCGGCAGGAGCTGTCAGAACCGCCGCAGCCCCGCGGCTCTGCCCACAGGAGGGCGACCTGCGCGTTCGCTCCCACTCAGATCACCAGGGTGTCCTCAAATGTCCTGCTCCCCTCCCTTCGCCGCTCAGCCAGCTGACGGCGAGCAGCCGGAGGCGGCTGGAAGCCCAGGTGCTAGGGTGGAGAGGGCCGCCGAGCCCCGGGTCCTCCGCCTTCTCAGCCGCTGCCCCCGTGCTCACCCACCTGATGCTCCTTCACCACTTCGCTGAGGCAGGGATATCGCTCCGAGATCCATCGGTAAAACTTGGGGACTCCCATTTCGGCCGTCAATATTAACTCTAGTCAGGGCCAAACCGAAACCAAACGCCCCGCCGGGGCCTACGCAGCCGCCTCCGGCCGTCGCTCCGCGGATGACAACACACCGCCCGCCCGACCATAGAGAGCGGCCGCCGGGCCTAGAGCGGCCGGCTCCGAGGCCGCATCCCCGGGGCGGGGCTCTAGTGCCGGCCGAAAGGCCCGCCGCCGAGCTTCCTGGTGGGCTACACAGAAGAAACCCAAGGCGCGTTTGAATGCGCGTGTGAAATTCAGTTCTGAAAATGTCAGTTGATGGAGCCGTGCTCTATCAGTGGATTTGGAAGTGGTGTGGAAACCCCATGAGACGACTGTAAGAATCCTGGCTCTTTCTGTCTCCTGGGATTACAAATCTCAGTGGTTTTCAACACGAATTTGTAAAGGTCTGATGATTTATTTGGTTTACTTTGTGACCGGAAATTTTTCAAGATTACGACAGTTTCTTTTCAAAATTTTGTTTTTCCAAATTACTTGCTTAAAATAATTTCCTAACACCCCTCCCTCCAGCTTACTCTACAACTGTTTACATTATGACTTTCCTTGAATAGGAAAGTATATGTTTAGTTTTCACATTTATACCTCTTGGGTTACCCCCATCACACTTAAACTGTACAAAAGGCAGAATTCTGTAAGGTGAACTTAAGTGAAATTACCTGCTATAAAAAGTTTTCTACTTATTTGCATATATAATCTCATTGCTTTGTAATTACTATCAATTATTTTTCCAGCTTACTCTACAACTGTTTACATTATGACTTTCCTTGAATAGGAAAGTATATGTTTAGTTTTCACATTTATACCTCTTGGGTTACCCCCATCACACTTAAACTGTACAAAAGGCAGAATTCTGTAAGGTGAACTTAAGTGAAATTACCTGCTATAAAAAGTTTTCTACTTATTTGCATATATAATCTCATTGCTTTGTAATTACTATCAATTATTTTAAATCTTCTGTAATAAAACATACCCTCAAATTTATTATTAAAATTGTTTAGATTTTAAAACCTCATGAAATGTTACTTACTGCTTTTCCCCCAAACTACAGGATTCTGCATTCTGGTGCACTTTTAGTATGGTAGCATCTTTAAAATTACAGAGTGTTTATACAGTTTTCATATTCATGCTAACTGGCTAACTTTTCTCTCCCTATCATATTTTCAACCATACCAAAAAAAGGGGAGTTTTACTAAGTGAACTTAATAATGTGCTGTTTATGTTTTACATCTCTCTTACTAGACAATTCCCAGATGGCAGGGCAACTATTGTTAGCTTTGTGCACAAATATAGCACAGTGTTAACGTTAAGAGTATTTATTCAATATAATTTTTTGTTCAAATGAGTCCTTATGCTAGCACTTATAATCAGTGGAAATTGTGAAATGAAATTAGGCTGGCTTGTTTTTTGCAAATATCTTTTTAGAGCATAAAAACATACAATATTCCATTTCTCCAGTTATAATACACAGTATATATTAAGAAAAGAGTTTATTTCGTAATAACATATATTATTTTAAATACTATTAACAATCAGGGAGAAATACCAGTTACTCTTAGAATATAAACATATGTTGTACTTTGGAATTGAATAGATACAACCACAGATTAATGTACCAAATGCATTAAATTTAGGTTATTAACATATTCTTTAAAGTAATTCCATTTTACATATATGGGGTCCAACCAAGGTACATCTGGCATAGCAAGTTTTCATCAGTAGCTTCTTGTATAAGGTAATGCACGTGTCCTTCGATAGATAATGGCAGCCCTGTCACTCTATTTCGGGTCTTGATTACACCTTGCAGTCGCTGTTCAATGTCAAGAACATGAGTCTTGGCCTAAAAAGAAATGGAAGATCGTAAGAACTAAGGTCCCAATGACATGTGGATGTATGTTTATAAACTGGAATTACTGACTTTCTGTTATTTAACAAATATTAATGCCATTTTACTGACCCTTACCCCTTTGGTAAGAGCAAATACAGACAAAAGAGAGAAGAAACAAATATAACTTGAGATACTGATCTTAAAACTTGCAATGTTGACCTAACATCAACTGCGTGGAAGTTTTTCAGGACTAAGTGAAATATCAAGAATCTCTTCCACATTAGAAGTCTAGAAAAATAATTTTTAAAAAATCTACCCTAAAAAGTGTTTATGACATAAACACTTTTTATGTCATAAAAATGCCTAATATTTTCCATTAGTATATGCAAATGGGAGTTCTACATGAGCACCTGGAATCCTACACATTTCTCTCAATCAAGACAGCATATCAGAATGCAAAAGTGAGAATGATGTTATTAGAATAACAATCCTCAACCTATTCTAACTTATTTAAAACAAATATCTGGAAAATTTGAGTCTTCAGCCAATATAGTCAGCTCACTGCAGCCAATGATTCAACCAACAGTGGATTGAAAAAATTCAGGGAAAAACAATTCCAGAAAGTTCCAAAACAGAAAACTTGAATTTGCCACATACCAGCAACTATTTACATAGCATTTACACTATATTTGTAACTATTTACATGGTTTTTACTTTGTACTAGGTACTATAAGTAATCTAGAGATGATTTAAAGTATATGGGATGATACACCATGTCATTTTATATATGGGATTTGAGCAATCCAGGATTTTGGAATCCACTCTAAGGGGGTCCTGGAACCTATCTCCAATGGAAACCCAAGGAAAAGGGACTACGGTGTTAGTAGAGTGATTTCTACATATTGAAGCTGAGATCTGCTGCTCTATAAATTCAAGCAATTTGTGTTCACGTTTTTCCCACTCTTTATCATAATTGTGAATTGTTATGATTAAACAGGCATATCTTGAACTCCTTATTACATGAAGGATAATAGTGTTATTATTAGTAATGATAAGAAAACTTAACGGTATTGTCATACTACATGGAGAACTAGATTTCAGAGTATTAAGTGGTCAGTCACTGACCGTATTTAGAATCAGTTTCCATTTGCAGAGAAATACAATATCAGTTCATATCAAGCTACACCTTCTACTAACCTTTTCATTGACAACTTCCCCTGTTTCATTCAGTGCTGCTTTGGAATGCCCTTTCACTGGTTTACTCCATTCCACAAGAGGATCATGTAGAAAAGTCTTTAAGACACTAAAATGGAAACAAATATTATGATAACACAGTGTTATTTTTATAAAAAGAATTCTCATTAAAGTCAACACTTAGGTGAAAGGTAACTGAAGGATGAGAAGCTAATCATAATACTTTACTAAACACATTACTACTATTTCAGAAAATGCTATACTTCCTCTTTCAGAGAATTTGCCTTTGCCTACATGTAACCCTGCTTATTTAACTTATATGCAGAGTACATCATGAGAAATGCTGGGCTGGAAGAAGCACAAGCTGGAATCAAGATTGCCGGGAGAAATATCAATAACCTCAGATATGCAGATGACACCACCCTTATGGCAGAAAGTGAAGAGGAACTAAAAAGCCTCTTGATGAAAGTGAAAGATGAAAGTGAAAAAGTTGGCTTAAAGCTCAACATTCAGAAAACGAAGATCATGGCATCTGGTCCCATCACTTCATGGCAAATAGATGGGGAAACAGTGGAAACAGTGTCAGACTTTATTTTGGGGGGCTCCAAAATCACTGCAGATGGTGACTGCAGCCATGAAATTAAAAGACACTCCTTGGAAGGAAAGTTATGACCAACCTAGATAGCATATTGAAAAGCAGAGACATTACTTTGCCAACAAAGGTCCGTCTAGTCAAGGCTATGGTTTTTCCTGTGGTCATGTATGGGTGTGAGAGTTGCACTGTGAAGAAGGCTGAGCGCCGAAGAATTGATGCTTTTGAACTGTGGTGTTAGAGAAGACTCTTGAGCGTCCCTTGGACTGCAAGGAGATCCAACCAGTCCATTCTGAAGGAGATCAGCCCTGGGTGTTCTTTGGAAGGAATGATGCCAAAGCTGAAACTCCAGTACTTTGGCCACCTCATGCGAAGAGTTGACTCATTGGAAAAGACTCTGATGCTGGGAGGGATTGGGGGCAGGAGGAGAAAGGGACGACAGAGGATAAGATGGCTGGATGGCATCACCAACTCAATGGATATGAGTATGAGCGAACTCCGGGTGATGGTGATGGACAGGGAGGCCTGGCGTGCTGAGATTCACAGGGTCGCAGAGAGTCGGACACGACTGAACGACTGAACTGACACGTAACCAATGTATTCTACCATAATGCCTGGTAGACAGTTCTTAAATTAAAAAAAGTGGGTAAGTAAGCTTTACATGTTCTTCTAAAAAACTACTTCCCACAACTAACTAATATTTAATGGTGAAAGACTGGCTTCTTTACCCCAAAGGTTAGGAACAAGACAAGGATGTAGATATCTCCCCATGGCTATTTGATGTTGATCTAGCTAGGGCAATTAGATAAGAAAAAGAAAAGGCACTGAGATTAGATTGGAAAGAAGAAGTAAAATTCTATTTACAGATGACCTGCTGTTGTAGAGAGAAAAATCTTAAGGCATCTATAAAAATAACTATGACAACAAATAAATGGGTTCTGTAAGATTACAGGATACATGATCAATACATGATCAATACAGGATACATGATCAATACATGATCAAATTTAGTTATGTTTCTATATACTAGCAATGAACAAACATGAAATTAAGAAAAAAATTCCTTTCAGAATAGCATTAAAAGGAATAAAATACTTAGGAACACATTTTAAAAAAGTTAACTACAAGATTTGCAAACTAAAAATTATAAAACATTGTTGAAAGAAATTGAGGAAGACTTAAATAAATAGCCCCCTGCAGAAGGAAATGGCAACCCACTCTAGTATTCTTGCCTGGAGAATCCCAGGGATGGAGGAGCCTGGTGGGCTGCAGTACATGGGGTCGCAAAGAGTTGGACACGACTGAGCAACTTAACTAACTAACTAAATAGAAAGACTTACCAACTTCATGGATCAGAAGACTTAATATTGTTAGGATGGCACTGCTCCCTAAATTGATTTACAGATTCAATGTCATGCCTATCAAAATTTAGGCTGGCCATTGCGGAAAATGACAATATGATCTTACAATGTATATGGAAATGCAATATACTTGTAACAGTCAAATAATCTCAAAAAAAAAAAGTTGGAGGATTCACATTTCCTGATTTCAAAACTTACTACAAATCTACAGTAATTAGGACAGTGTGCTTTTGGCATAAGGTGAGACATATAGATCAATGGAATAAAACTGAGAATCTGGAAATGAGCCTTTACATGTATGGTCAGTTGGTTTTCAACAGAAGTGACAAGACAATTAAATAAGAGAAAAATAATCTTTTCAAAAATGGTGCTGAAACAACTGGATATACATATTTAAAAGAAGAAAGAGCCCCACTTCACTCTAGATGCACAAAATAACTAAAAATGATAAAAGATTTAAATAAGAGCTAAAACTGTAAAACACTAAGACATATATGTGACTCTTTATGACTTTGAATTATACAGTAGTTTCTTAGATATGACACCAAAAAGTACAAATAACAACAACAAATGTAGATAAATTAGTCATCAAAGGTAAAAACTGTTTTGCTTCAAAGGGCATCATCAAAAATTAATCAGCAATTCATATATCAGAGAAAATACTTGCAAATCATATATTCATGAAGGTCTGTATCCAGAGTATTTAAAGAACTCTCACAACTCAAAGAAAGACTAATAATCCAATTTTTGAAATGGGCAAAGGATTTAAATAGACATTTGTCCAAAGAATATATGCAGGTGACCAATAAATACATGAAAAGATGCTCAACATAAATGATCATTAGGGAAATGCAATCTGAAACAATGACATACAATTTCATACCCACCAACATTGTTATTGTTTAGTCGCTAAATCATGTCTGACTCTTTTGTAGTCCCATGAACTGTAACCCGCCAGGCTCCTCTGTCCATGGGATTTTCCAAGCAAGAATACTGGAGTAGGTTGCCGTTTCCTTCTCCAGGGGATCTTCCCAACCCAGGGATCAAACCTGCGTGTCCTGCATTGGCAGGCAGATTCTTTACACATTAAGCCATGTGGGAAGCCCCAAATAAAATAGACGATAACAAGATAAGGATGTGGAGAAATTAGAACCCTCAGACACTGCTAGTGGGACTATAATGTATTACATCTGCTTTTCAAAGCAGTTTGAAAGCTCCTCAAAATGTTAAGCTTAGAGTTAACTTATGATCCAGGATTCTACTCCTAGGTATAACCAAAAGAAAACATGTATCAACATGAAACTTGTGCTCAGTGTTCACAGCCACACTATACACAATAGCCAAAGCAATCCAAATGTCCATTAACTGATGAACTGATAAACAAAAGGTGGTATATCCATATAATAGAACATTATTTGGCAATAAAAAAGAATGAAGTACTGATATATGCTACAGCACAGATAAAACCTTAACATTATGCTAGTGAAAGATGACACACATGAAAGGTCACATTTGTGTAATTCCATTTATATATGAAATATTCAGAATACACAAATCTATAGAGACAGAAGCAGTGACAGATTTTTTGGGTTCCCAAATCACTTCAGACAGTGACTGCAGCCATGAAATTAAAAGATGCTCCTTGGAAGGAAAGCTATGACACACCTAAACAGTGTATTAAAAAAGGAGAGACATCACTCTGCCCACAAAGGTCCTTATAGTCAAACCTTTGGTTTTTTCAATAGTTATGTATGAATGTGAGAGTTGGACTATAAAGAAAGGACTCACGACTTCTTGACTACGAAAGTTAGACACCACGACCTCTTCTGAGGGTTCTCAGAGAACCTGACGTTCCTCTAGTTTAGTCAGGTAGGATTTCCTTTAGTTGGGACTTATAAGTAACCTTCCTGACTACGACTTCGACTTCCAGGTTATGAAACCGGACTACACTCCTCGGCTGAGTAACCTTTTCTGGGACTACGACCCTTTCTGACTCCCGTCATCTCTTCCTCCGCCGTCTCTTACTCTACGCATCTCTCGTAGTGCCTAAGTTACCTGTATTTAAACTCGTTTGAGGTCCTCTATCACCTCCTGTCCCCTCGGACCGTACGGTACCCCAACGTTTCTCATCGTGTCCTGAATCGTTGACTTATTGTTGTTGTTGTCTATCTCTGTCTTTCTCTAGTCACCAATGGTCCTCTACCACCCCCTCATCTTAACCCCTCACTGACGATTAAAGAAAACCTTCACTACTTTTATAAAATATTAATCTATCGTCACTACCAGTGTGTTAGAACACTTATATGATTTTGGTGACATCATATGCATAATGTTGACTTAAAAAACAATACATTTTATATAGACTTACTTTCCATAATAATTTTTTTTTGAAGTTGGTCATGTTTCATCGAAGACATATTTCTTTTGTATGAATTCTTGGTTATTAGTGTAGGTTTCAATGATAATTTAACAAATGTCTTATATTTCCTAATGGAGTAATTTCCAAGAGAGACTAGAGCGTAATCAGAGTAACATTGAAGTGTTCGAGAAGCTTTTTCTGGAAGGCAAGGGTAGCCTGGGTAAGGTAATTGGTATAATACTCAGTCCGCTTTACCTTGTTAAAGACCCTGGAGTTTCCAAAGAGGGAATTTTGTTCCGTAAAGTAATTTTTCATTTTTACGACATTAAAATTTTATACGTTTTTTAAACCTCGAAGTATAAATCTGAGAATCGTTTTTCGTTTGTAGGAGAGTTTTATAAATATAAACGTTGAAAGTAATCACCGGACATAGTACTCAGTATACTGAGATGGAGACAAAAACTCCTTAACTTTGTGTTGAGGAACCTATTCTAGATCTCCTACCCATCTAAGTAGAAAGTGACTTAATGATTTCACTTAGGCATTATAGAGAAGTATTTATGATTGATTTATTTAGCCTTATATTAACGGGGCTTCCCTGGTGGCTCAGCTAGTAAAGAATGCAACGCAGGAGACCCGGGTTCAATCCCTGGGTTGGAAAGATCCCCTGGAGAAGGGAATGGCAACCCATTCCAGTATTCTTGCTTGGAGAATTCCATGGCAGAGGAGCCTGGTGGGCTACAGTCTATGGAGTCGCAAATAGTCAGACATGACTGAGCAACTCACACACACACATCCCAGAGACAGGAAATGTATGTAACATGTATTATAATGAAGTCCAGTTCATTTATTTTCTGCCATTCTCTAACCTGCCTTTCCTAGAATGTTTTCATCCCTCTGGTCAGTTTCCCTAAGTTCCTCTCTTGTATGAATCCTCTATACCAGTGATTTATCTCTGATTTGTTTTCTGTTGGGTCTGTGGCTTTTTGTGGTTTCCAAACAGCAGACAGCAACCCATAGAGAATCAGGATGAAGAAAAGAACCGATTTAATTACCAGTTGGCCTTTCAGGATCATAACATTGGAAAATTGGAAGGTGGCCTTAAGCAGAGTCCAACTACCTTCATTTATTACCAAACCCCAGTCTGGACTTACAGAATCTGAATTTCCTGGGATGTTTCCTAGGTATCTGCATTACAAAAAATTTCTTAAATGATTCTGATGTGCTGCCAGGTTTGGAAACAATCACTTCAAATTACTGTCCCTTTAAAACTGAGTCTTAGTCAAATGAACTGTTCATTTAAGAGAACTATGAGTCAGAACTTGGATCTAAACTTTTGGACTTAAAAGTTCAGTGCTTTAGTTTAGTTTTACTGTATCACTCTTTTGAGTCCTTTCCAACCTAAGTTGCTTTACTGAGGGATATAGGATCCACTGACTAAAACCAGTTAACCAACTCGCAATGTCACTTAACTGAGACTGTAACTGCTACAAACTGTCTAGGAAGAACAGCTGTTGAGGAAACAGGAGATTAGGAGAAAACATACAATTACCTATGGTAAGTCATATCACATACCTTATTGAAGAGACAGTTGAAATCCACATGTACACATTCACCAGTCAAAGAATCAAAGAGAATGTTTTCACCATGACGGTCTCCAAGGCCCAGGATATAACCGACCATTGACATAACTGCGGTGGAACGACAGTATGCTGATCTGCTACTGTACCTAAAGGAAATATAATGCCTATCAAATATCCTTGTATCATATGAGGTAACATACATATAAATATATATTTTTTTAAAGCTAACGATAACAGTATATTATATTCTTGGTAACTAACCATGATGTAGGATCAGGGAATGTTCTCAGAAACCACTCATGAAAAACAGGAGGATGCCTGGGCAGGAGGAATTCTTGGAATACTTTGAGTTTTTCAGACAAAGCTGCCGATTTTGGTAGCATACACTGCCGAAGTTCCTTCCCTGTCATATAAACTCCTGCAAGGTAAAGTGATTTCCATTAATCACACAAGCCAAATGGAAAAAGGGGCAATTTTCTTTTGGTGAAAATAGGACAGGAAAATATCTACTTTTAACCAAGTTGTATTCAAATTTATTCAAATTATTTTATTCCATGGGTTATAATCTAATACTGTCACTGTTTATTTTGGTGCTTAAATTATTCGAGGTTTGGCCAGTGGGAGAGTCTAATCCTAGTCTAAGACTTTGGTTTCATTCTAGCTTTATCTTTCCTTTTCTTTCTCTAATAATGTAAAACTAGCTCTCATTAACCACAGTGTATTTATTTACTTAGTCAAGTCTAGTTTACACATGAAGTAGTTTCAGAATTGCTAACCAATAACTCCTAAAAAAAATACATTTTCATATAGATATTTGTAAGCTATCTCAAATCCTTTTGGAATAAATAAAAAGAATTAAAACACAAGGAAGGAAGGAAGAAATGTCTTAAGTACTTCTGTATATAGTACCTAGAAATTTTACTATGCCTTATACCCCTAAAATGTAAGATGATATATGTTAATAATTATTATACCTATATTGTATGTTTATACCATAAGAATTAATTTTAGTACCCTTTTCTTTATATAGTTTGGTCAGAATAGGTCTCAAACCAGCAGTGTTGTTGACCCATTCAATAATCCCACATTCATCGTTCAGTGGAATAACTGCATATGTTCGAATATGAAGTTCTCTTCTACGAGATTCTGCATCTTTTCTTAAGCACTATTAAAAAAAAAACAACACATACACTTAAAAGTTAAAAATTTCTAACTGTTATGTCAAATCTATCTAAAGATTTTTTTTTTTCATAGCAAAAGAATGTCAATAAAAGCTTACTATGTAGTACAGATGAATAATTCTTCAGAATGGTAGAGCAGGAAACTACTAGGACAGTATCCATAATTTATTTCCAGATCATTAAAAATGCCTTGGTTAAGTACTTCTTTAAATTATTCACTATTAATATGACAACAATACAGTCTTCAAAAATATTATAATTATGACAAATAATGACAAAATAATCCTTAAAAACTGCTTCCAAGACATTCCTGAAACATTAAGTCCTTAGTCACAGAGAAGCTATTTAATTTTATCCAAAAGATGCATGATCAAAAAAATATGAGTTTTACGATATCCCCATATAGCCTCATTTGAAAAATTATCTAGCAGAGGAAAGCTTTTCACATCTCATCTGCTTAATCCTAAAATATACTAGGTAAGGATAAACAGTATGTTATTTAATTCTGGAACTGTATGAAATGAACAAACTATGCACAGATCTATAATTGTAACCTGTGAAATTCAAAAGCACAAGCAACTGATCAAAAATACATTTTAAGTGTTAGGAATAAATAGGCTACAAAAATGTCAGCAAACTAGCATGGCATGAGAATCACATAGCAAGATCAGTAATATGACCTTCTAGACCAACATAATGAGACTAGTTTTTCACCATCAGGCTATTTGACCATGTTAATGTGGGGGAATGGTAATGAAACAACTTAATTGGTAACAAAGCTGATTAAGATAAATTTATAAATGAAATGTAGGCCACTTGATACTCCCAACTAGAAAAACACTCAAGGAGCTTTGGAACAAACATACTGATAGTATAATATCAGTAAATTAAGTTACCAAGTTACCAAACAACATTTTAAATAAAGAATATTCCTTCCCTTCATAATACCTTTGAAATTGGTTTTTAATATGGAATTAGTTTTTAAACTACCTTTGGTTAAACTGAGCACAAATTCTCCTTAAAAACAAAACAAAACAAAACTCATCTGCTGCTCTATGTTTTCTATGTTAAAGGTCCATAAATTTTCCTGCTAATAAAAGAAGTACCAGTAAAATGTAGGAAGGGGATAGAGAGGAAGAACAAAGAGCATATTTTAAAAAAGTAAGGTTTTCATAGTATGGTTTAATTTTTTAACAATATAAAAATAGATGCACTTATAAAAGCCTGGCTAGAGAATAATTCAAAACACCTAAAAACCATACATTTATAGTAACCTTTTAATGAGACTCTTCATACCATCTCTGAGACAGAAATCAAGCACTTACCAATAGCACTAAAAAAAAAAAAACCCACTAATGATCACCTTTAAAAAGAGTGCTGGTAAAAATAGAACTAACATTTTTTTCTAGCACTGAAACATAAAACAAATCTGATAGAAAAAGTACATTATAGATAATTTAAACATTACATAGAAAATATTTTCCTTTGTTAATATGTCTTTTACTTCTTTTTCTCAATATAACAAAAGTATCTTACTTTTAAAAAATTAAGTGAAACCAGAAAATTCCACTTCAGGACATATATCCAAAAGACTGACAGCAGCAACTCAAATAGATATCTATACACCTATGTTCATGGCAGCATTGTTCACAACAGTCAAAAGGTAGAAGCAACCCATGTGTCCACTGATGGTGAATGGATTAAATAAAATGTGGATTACACATTCAATTCTATACTATCCAACCTTATAAAGGAAAGAAATTCTGACATGCTGTATATAGCATGGATGAACTTGACGACATAATGCTAAGTGAAAAAGCCAGTAATATGGGCTTCCCTGGTGGCTCAGATGATAAAGAATCCGCCGGCAATGCAGGAGACCTGGGTTCGATCCCTGGGTTAGGAGGATCTCCTAAAGGAGGGCATGGCAACCCACTCTAGTATTCTTGCCTGGAGAATCCCCATGGACAGAGGTGCCTGGTGGGCTACAGTCCACAGGGTCGCAAAGAGTCGGACACAACTGACTGACTGAGCAAAAAGAACAAATACTATTTGACTCCACTTACATGAGATATCTAGAATAGTTAAATTTATAGAGACATAAAGTAGAATGGTGATTACCAGAGCCTGGGTGAGGACAGGAATAGGGAGTTTACTATTCAATAGATACAGAGTTTCAGTTTGAGAAGACGAAAAACCTTCTGGAGAAGGATGACTACACAACAATGTGAATGTACTTAATACCACTAAATTGAACACTTAAAAATGGTTAAGATGGTAAATTTTATGTAAGTATATTTTATCCCAATAAAATAAATTAAGTGAACATGAAAAAGGCAGTATAGTTCATTTCTTCTTCAAGAGGGATCTACTTGCCCATATCTCATTAATAGTAATTATAGCAATTCTAAAATAAAAGCAAACTGTATCCAAACCTTATTAATCAAGGAATTGAATTCCATTAGTCTACAATCCTTTCTCAAGTCATCTTTTGGCTTACACATCATAATGTAGAACTTTCCATCAGATCCTTTTAAAGAGATCTTCTTTGGTTTCTGAAGAGAAGCAAGAATTTCAACCTAAAAGATGATGAGTTATATATAAATTAAGGTCAAAATTTTTGTTTAAATTTGTATGTGTACTATATTGTGTTATCTCACATAAAGGAAAATATAATAACCTGTATTATATAGAAAAAATACATTTTCATATAGATATTTGTAAGCTATCTCAAATCCTTTTGGAATAAATAAAAAGAATTAAAACACAAGGAAGGAAGGAAGAAATGTCTTACGTACTTCTGTATATAGTACCTAGAAATTTTACTATGCCTTATACCCCTAAAATGTAAGATGATATATGTTAATAATTATTATACCTATATTGTATGTTTATACCATAAGAATTAATTTTAGTACCCTTTTCTTTATATAGTTTGGTCAGAATAGGTCTCAAACCAGCAGTGTTGTTGACCCATTCAATAATCCCACATTCATCGTTCAGTGGAATAACTGCATATGTTCGAATATGAAGTTCTCTTCTACGAGATTCTGCATCTTTTCTTAAGCACTATTAAAAAAAAAACAACACATACACTTAAAAGTTAAAAATTTCTAACTGTTATGTCAAATCTATCTAAAGATTTTTTTTTTTCATAGCAAAAGAATGTCAATAAAAGCTTACTATGTAGTACAGATGAATAATTCTTCAGAATGGTAGAGCAGGAAACTACTAGGACAGTATCCATAATTTATTTCCAGATCATTAAAAATGCCTTGGTTAAGTACTTCTTTAAATTATTCACTATTAATATGACAACAATACAGTCTTCAAAAATATTATAATTATGACAAATAATGACAAAATAATCCTTAAAAACTGCTTCCAAGACATTCCTGAAACATTAAGTCCTTAGTCACGGAGAAGCTATTTAATTTTATCCAAAAGATGCATGATCAAAAAAATATGAGTTTTACGATATCCCCATATAGCCTCATTTGAAAAATTATCTAGCAGAGGAAAGCTTTTCACATCTCATCTGCTTAATCCTAAAATATACTAGGTAAGGATAAACAGTATGTTATTTAATTCTGGAACTGTATGAAATGAACAAACTATGCACAGATCTATAATTGTAACCTGTGAAATTCAAAAGCACAAGCAACTGATCAAAAATACATTTTAAGTGTTAGGAATAAATAGGCTACAAAAATGTCAGCAAACTAGCATGGCATGAGAATCACATAGCAAGATCAGTAATATGACCTTCTAGACCAACATAATGAGACTAGTTTTTCACCATCAGGCTATTTGACCATGTTAATGTGGGGGAATGGTAATGAAACAACTTAATTGGTAACAAAGCTGATTAAGATAAATTTATAAATGAAATGTAGGCCACTTGATACTCCCAACTAGAAAAACACTCAAGGAGCTTTGGAACAAACATACTGATAGTATAATATCAGTAAATTAAGTTACCAAGTTACCAAACAACATTTTAAATAAAGAATATTCCTTCCCTTCATAATACCTTTGAAATTGGTTTTTAATATGGAATTAGTTTTTAAACTACCTTTGGTTAAACTGAGCACAAATTCTCCTTAAAAACAAAACAAAACAAAACTCATCTGCTGCTCTATGTTTTCTATGTTAAAGGTCCATAAATTTTCCTGCTAATAAAAGAAGTACCAGTAAAATGTAGGAAGGGGATAGAGAGGAAGAACAAAGAGCATATTTTAAAAAAGTAAGGTTTTCATAGTATGGTTTAATTTTTTAACAATATAAAAATAGATGCACTTATAAAAGCCTGGCTAGAGAATAATTCAAAACACCTAAAAACCATACATTTATAGTAACCTTTTAATGAGACTCTTCATACCATCTCTGAGACAGAAATCAAGCACTTACCAATAGCACTAAAAAAAAAAAAACCCACTAATGATCACCTTTAAAAAGAGTGCTGGTAAAAATAGAACTAACATTTTTTTCTAGCACTGAAACATAAAACAAATCTGATAGAAAAAGTACATTATAGATAATTTAAACATTACATAGAAAATATTTTCCTTTGTTAATATGTCTTTTACTTCTTTTTCTCAATATAACAAAAGTATCTTACTTTTAAAAAATTAAGTGAAACCAGAAAATTCCACTTCAGGACATATATCCAAAAGACTGACAGCAGCAACTCAAATAGATATCTATACACCTATGTTCATGGCAGCATTGTTCACAACAGTCAAAAGGTAGAAGCAACCCATGTGTCCACTGATGGTGAATGGATTAAATAAAATGTGGATTACACATTCAATTCTATACTATCCAACCTTATAAAGGAAAGAAATTCTGACATGCTGTATATAGCATGGATGAACTTGACGACATAATGCTAAGTGAAAAAGCCAGTAATATGGGCTTCCCTGGTGGCTCAGATGATAAAGAATCCGCCGGCAATGCAGGAGACCTGGGTTCGATCCCTGGGTTAGGAGGATCTCCTAAAGGAGGGCATGGCAACCCACTCTAGTATTCTTGCCTGGAGAATCCCCATGGACAGAGGTGCCTGGTGGGCTACAGTCCACAGGGTCGCAAAGAGTCGGACACAACTGACTGACTGAGCAAAAAGAACAAATACTATTTGACTCCACTTACATGAGATATCTAGAATAGTTAAATTTATAGAGACATAAAGTAGAATGGTGATTACCAGAGCCTGGGTGAGGACAGGAATAGGGAGTTTACTATTCAATAGATACAGAGTTTCAGTTTGAGAAGACGAAAAACCTTCTGGAGAAGGATGACTACACAACAATGTGAATGTACTTAATACCACTAAATTGAACACTTAAAAATGGTTAAGATGGTAAATTTTATGTAAGTATATTTTATCCCAATAAAATAAATTAAGTGAACATGAAAAAGGCAGTATAGTTCATTTCTTCTTCAAGAGGGATCTACTTGCCCATATCTCATTAATAGTAATTATAGCAATTCTAAAATAAAAGCAAACTGTATCCAAACCTTATTAATCAAGGAATTGAATTCCATTAGTCTACAATCCTTTCTCAAGTCATCTTTTGGCTTACACATCATAATGTAGAACTTTCCATCAGATCCTTTTAAAGAGATCTTCTTTGGTTTCTGAAGAGAAGCAAGAATTTCAACCTAAAAGATGATGAGTTATATATAAATTAAGGTCAAAATTTTTGTTTAAATTTGTATGTGTACTATATTGTGTTATCTCACATAAAGGAAAATATAATAACCTGTATTATATAGAAAGTTGACTATTTTATTAATTTATCTTTATCTATGATCTATGAAAAGAATGGTTGCCCATAAGTAGAGACACATTTTCACCCATTAGACATGGCTATTGAAGTAAAAGGATTACTTTGTCAACAATGTAAGTTTATAGTATCCAAATTTAGGCAGGCTCTTAAAGCAGCCACAATGTTTAAATGATTTTTGAAACATTTTCCTTAGGACTTTTCTGTAGAACCTAAGACTGTTTTTAAATGCCTTTAATGGTAACAAATCCGAAAGGAATGGTAAGAAATCAGATTGATTATATTCTTTGCAGCCAAAGATGGAGAAGCTCTATAAAGTCAGCAAGAACAAGACTGGGAGCTGACTGTGGCTCGGATCATGAACTCCTTATTGCCAAATTTAGACTTAAATTGAGGAAAGTTGGGAAAACCACTAGACCATTCAGGTATGACCTAAATCAAATTCCTTACAACTATACAGTGGAAGTGACAAATAGATTCAAGAAATTAGATCTGATAGAGTGCCTGAAGAACTATGGATGGAGGTTCGTGACATTGTACAAGAGGCAAGGATCAAGACCATGTCCAAGAAAAAGAAATGCAAAAAGGCAAAATGGTTGTCTAAGGAGGCCTTACAAACAGCTATGAAAAGAAGAGAGACAAAGGGGCAAAGGAGAGATATACCCATTTGAATGCAGAGTTCCAAAGAATAGCAAGTAGAGATAAGAAAGCCTCCCTCAGTGATCAATGCAAAGAAATAGAGGAAAACAATAGAATGGGAAAGACTAGAGATCTCTTCAAGAAAATTAGAGATACCAAGGGAACTTTTCATGCAGAGATGGGCACAATAAAGACAGAAATGGTATGGATCTAACAGAAGAAGATAATAAGAAGAGGTGGCAAGAATACACAGAAGAACTTTTGGAAAACTCAGCAGTGGCCACAGGACTGGAAAAGGTCAGTTTTCATTCCAATCCCAAAGAAAGGCAATGCCAGAGAATGCTCAAACTACTGCACAATTGTACTCATCTCACTAGCAAAGTAATGCTCAAAATTCTCCAAGCCAGGCTTCAACAGTATGTGAACAACGAACTTCCAGGGGTGCAAGCTGGATTTAGAAAAGGCAGAGGAACCAGAGATCCAATTGCCAACATCTGTTCAATCATCAAAAAAGCAAGAGAGTTCCAGAAAAACATCTACTTCTGCTTTACTGACTATGCCAAAGATTTGATGTGTGGATCACAACAAACTGTGGAAAATTCTGAAAGAGATGGGAATACCAGACCACCTGACCTGCCTCCTGAGAAATATGTATGCAGGTCAAGAAGCCAAAGTTAGAACCAGACATGGAACAACAGACTGGTTCCAAATCGGGAAAGGAGTACATCAAGGCTGTATACTGTCACCCTGCTTATTTGACTTATATGCAGAGTACATCATGAGAAAGGCTGGACTGGATGAAGCACAAACTGGAATCAAGACTGCTGGGAGAAATATCAATAACTTCAGATATGCAGATGACACCACGCTTATGGCAGAAAGTGAAAACTAAGGAGCCTCTTGATGAAAGTGAAAGAGGAGAGTGAAAACATTGGCTTAAAACTCAACATTCAGAAAACTAAGATCATGGCATCTGGTCCCAGATCACCTCATAGCAAATAGATAGGGAAACAGTGGAAACAGTGTCAGACTTTATTTCTTTGGGCTCCAAAATCACTGCAGATGGTGACTGCAGCCATGAAATTAAGAGGCTTGCTCCTTGGAAGAAAAGCTATGACGAACCTAGACAGCATATTAAAAAGCAGGGACATTACTTTACCAACTAAGGTCCTTCTAGTCAAAGCTATGGTTTTTCTAGGAGTCATGTATGATGTGAGAGTTGGACTGTGAAGAAAGCTGAGCGCCGAAGAATTGATGCTTTTGAACTGTGTGGCGAGGACTCTTGAGAGTCCCTTGGACTGCAATGAGATCCAACCAGTCCATCCTGAAGGAAATCAGTCCTAAATATTCTTGGAAGGACTGATGCTGAAGCTGAAACTCCAAGACTTTGGCCACCTGATGTGAAGAACTGGCTCATCTGAAAAGACCCCGATGTTGGGAAAGATTGAAGACTGGAGGAAAAGGGGACGACAGAGGATGAGATGGTTGGGTGGCATCATTGACTCAAGGGACATGAATTTGAGTAAACTCCGGGAGTTGGCGATGGACAGAGAGGCCTGGCATGCTGCAGTCCATGGGGTCGCAAAAAGTCTGACACGACTGAGCGACTGAACTGATACTGAATGGTAAGAAATGTTTATCAATAGAAAGTAATTTGATTTTTGACAAAAGAACTCCTTCAAAATCAGGTCCAATTAAAGATGGAATTTAATAAGCTGAATAATATTCTTAAGAACAAAGCATGATTATAAGTAACAAGAATGATTTCATTATGTGGCTCAGTAGCTGGCTCTGAAGCTAACAGTTAATGCATATTGAGCCACAGAAGTACTAGAATAAAGCTAGAGTTTTCAAAAGTATTTATTTAGAAGTGCTCTGGTACTATTTCTCTAAGATAACAACAACAATGAATCAAGCTCTTCCTAGCCGAATTTCACTTCTTTCCAAAACACAAATTACAAACAAAATTGTATTTTGTTCTCTTTCTCTCTCCATTTTTATGACAAAGAATTTGGAAAAAGAAAATTATGGAAAAAATAAAGATTTTAGTCATACTAAGAGACAATGAACATCTGAAAAATCAAAATACCAGATTGAATATGGGATTTTTATCACTTAATTTTGTCCCAGTATAATAGAGTATTAACTTTCTGTATTTATAATCATTTTTTTCTTCAGAAACACAAAAAATTCACTTAGTCTCTGAGAAAAACACTCAAACTTAATTTGAAAATTTTAACAATCTTAAAAACATAGCAACATAAAAATGCAGTTTACCGTATCATCAAAGCCTGCAATATAGGCCCAATGCCCAGGAAACGGCTCATGGTTAGCATGGGCACCCGGGATTGATGGAAGAGTAGGTATCATTACTGACTGTAAAGGAATGAGGATTTCACTAAACGTTGCTTCTTCTACCAGCCTTTTGAGCATTTTAAAATGAGTGCTCATCCTCAGTGTGGAACTATTTCCATCCACCTGGGGGAATAAAAGTAGTACATTTTAATTTCTCTGTTTACTTTCAATTACAGAATGCTTCATTTTACCCAAAGAAAAATTTCACTTCTATAATATCTTAATTTCAATGGCTCAGCAGCCTGTAGTTTCCTAATTTTTTAAAAAGTACATAATCTTGTTTAAACCTCTTTGTACTCTTTTACCTCATCAATAATAATAGTACCTACATTATAGGATATTAAATGAGAAGATAATAGTGGCCTACAATTTGTTAGCACACATTATAAATTCCAAAGGGGTCCTTACATCAAACTTTTTTTTGTACCAAATTTCATTTGGTAGCAAAAAGATACCTGAATTTCTCACTTAATGCAAAGATTAACATGTTTCACTGCAGAAATAGTTATGTATCTGATTATGGGATACCCTGTCAGATTACCCCTAGTGATGATACTTAATAAAAAGTATATGTATTGTATTACCTTTAAAAATCTGAAAAATCCTGAATTTCTAATGTAGCTAGCCATAAAGATTTTACATAAAGAACTAGAAGTTTGTACATATAAAGAACTTTAAAAAGTGCCAGTATTTTATAAATGCTGCCCATTATCATAACATTATCTTTCACAATGTCAAGTGCATCAGAGGTCACATAGGATTAATGCAGATAGCCAAAACAGATTACTCTTTCAAGATGTTTATTGAAGGGAAGGTGAGACATAGGGTATTCTATATTTTCCCACCTATAAATAGGTGATAGAGTGAATATTTGTAAAGTGAAGTTTATTTATTTATCTTATAGTCTGTCCCTCCTTATAAACACCTTTATCCTCACTTTTA
Source organism: Cephalophus harveyi (assembly GCA_006410635.1). NCBI lineage: Eukaryota > Metazoa > Chordata > Mammalia > Artiodactyla > Bovidae > Cephalophus > Cephalophus harveyi. The sequence continues at coordinate 93,962 of SJYT01032864.1, forward strand.
CGTTTCCTACACATTCTTTAGGTATTTTCCCCTCCAATTCCTTAGGAAGAACAGCAGTTCATTCCTATAAGTATATCCATATTCCAGTCATACACCTACTAAAAATGTAGCTATTACACTAGATGACAACCATCTATGTGGCTTCCTATGTGACTATGAGTACCTCAGGGCAGAAGAACATGTCTTATTCATCTTTGTTTCCCTTAGCACAGTGCCTATCCCCTGGAAGATTATGAAATGTGTACCAAGAAAATGAAACTCACAACTTTCCTCTTGCATGTGTAGGTTAATGTATATGAATTTTGAAAGTTTGAAGATATGACAGAAAACAATCATAGAGAGAACTCTGAATATTTTATATACTTATATTTCATATCTGCCACTTAAAAAAATTTCTAATAAATACAGATAATTCACTTTCAGAAGAATTTATATTAAGAACTTTTAGAAATTTAGAGAATATTTGAGAGAGGGTATAAGTTAGAAATTAAAAAAACAGCTTCATTAAGGTAAACTGCATATATTTAAAGTATATGATTTGATAACTTTTGATATATATGTATACTAAGATGTGAGAATTTAAATTTAATCAAATTAAAATAAAACCCACTAAAATCATATGGAAGTTTGGTATAAAATTACCCAACTTGATTTATAAGTAGTAAGATTTATGATAGTACCGATTTGTTGCACAATTCTAGAAGTTTATCTGTTAGGCGAGTTGCATCTCCAACAAACTTTTCTAAGGATTTTTTCATTTGAATAGCTTTATTTAGGATTTCCTTGCATCTGTTTACACGCATGGGATAAGAAGACTGTCATAAAAAAAAAGTTCAACTGTTAAAAGATTTATAAGAGATAACAAAATTTTTTTTAAAGATAACAAAACTTTGGTTGGCAAAAATCAGCTTAAACAATATGCATGATGAAACTTTACAGTGATACAAATGTCCTGGAAATCAATTTGGAAATCAATCAATCAATACTATCAACAGCCAAAGAAATGCTGCTATCCTGTGACCTGATGAATCCTCTTCTTAGGATCTATCCTGAAGAAATAATCAGAAATGAGAATAAATACAGATGTGTCCAGATGTTTTATAACAGCAAAGAAAGTGAACAACCTTAATAATCCATAAGAGTTGAATATAGATGGTAACCATTATAGAAAATTTTAAAAATTGTGTCTTCAAAGGAATATTTAATAACATGGGAACATGATTATGGTAACAATCTTAAGTGAAAAATATGAAATTGTATACCTATGTAATCCAAATTTAGTGCTAAAATATGCAGAGATAATAAAAATCTTTGATCTTAAACACACTATTTACTTAATTTTATATATATTTCTGAATTTTATAATGAGAAATAGTGCTACAATTTCTTTTTAAAAATACTTAAAATGTATTTTCTTGCTACAAGTCTAATATAAGAGAGATACCCTGAGACATGTATCAGCATTAAATAATCAATGCCACATAAAATGGAAAAAGACAATAGCTTTGTGTTTAATATATCACCTTTGACACAGCTGTCATCATCCACATTGCTTGCTGAGGATAGGCCACAAGTACTTTGGCTATAATTTCCATCAAGACAACAAAAACTTCATCATGAGAATGACAAATCCGGGAGATCAACTGTGAAAAGGCAGTCAAAAACTGATACGGAGCTAATTGATTTGTGTGCTCTGTGATAACTTTGTTTATTTTAACTAAATCATTTCTCATTTGTACACGATCAGAGCGGCCAGCTGAAAAAAGAAAAAAACAAAGTTAAAAATACCAGCAAAAAAAAACACAAAACAACACCTGAGAACAATTTTGCTTTAAAAACAGGTTTATGATATATGTTATTCCCAAGTCCAAAGCTATATCACTTGCCAATTTGTGAAAAGATAATTTTTCTATCCCTGTAGGAAAAAATATTTAAGTCCACTGAAAAACTCAGGGCCCATTAATTTTCACTAGAAGCAAAGAGAACAAGCCACAATCCATAGTAATTTTTAAGGTAAACTATTTGGCTTAAACTAGTATTTTTCAATATGTATTAGGTTGACCTAGGAACGAGCAAATCTTCACTTGCAGGCTTTGCAACTGCAACAACTTTAAAAAGTCTCTGTTTAGTCTTTCTCCTCTTTTTTAACATTTGATTTCTTGCTCACGTGTAAATTATAATTCTTCTCAGTCCTTTAAAATTTTTTATTAAAAAAAATCATACCTTTTTCCCATTCGTATGCCTTAGCACCAAAATCAAGCCATAATGATAACATTCGTGGCATTGATTGATATATGAACTGATTTCCATACTGTAAAGATCTGCAAATAGAAAAGATATTAACATAGTATTAACTTTTACATCATATGAATTAAAATTTAAAGACTCTACCACTTGAAGGAATATATAACCTTCTGACTGTACTATAATTATAGTATCAGTATTTTTCCTCTCTTCCCATTTGACTCATCTCTTCCCATTTATTCCTTTATAACTTCCTCACTAAGTTCTACATTACACGGACCAAAAATAACTCAGGTTTTGACTGAGTCAAAGTCCTGTCAATACTTCTTTCAAATTGTCCTTAAGATTTCTGCCTTTATTTGTATTCCATGGCCATAAGCGGAGGTTAGGCCTAATCACTCCATTTCTGGGAGTTCCCTGGTAGGCTTAGTGGTTAGGATTCCAGGCTTTCACTGCTGTGGCCCTTGTTTAATCCCTGGTTGGGGAACTGAGATCCCACAAGCCATGCAGTAGGGCCAAAAAACAAAGAGCAACAACCAAAAAAAACCTGAATTCCATTTTGGGAAGAAAGGCTTTGCCAAATCTTACAATCTTAACACTGACAATGAATAAACAAATACTGCTTTAATTCCTAAAAATACTGAATTGAGAAGCCAAAATACCAAATAATAGGTAACTTTATATAGATTTATTGATCTGAATTAAGTTACTTTTCAAGGTAAAGCAATGGTACATGAGTATGATAAGAAGAATGAGTAGAATGTTATTATTACTTCTCAGGAATTAACAATTTGTAACAATATAAACTGTAGGCATGAGATAATATATGACTATAATACACTAATATATGAAATTAAGTTACATTGCACCTGTTATCTAGTTTAGAAGATAAGCTCTTTCTACAAGTCTATGTCAGAACCGGGCTTCCCAAGTGGCACTAGAGGTAAAGAACCTGCCTGCCGATTCAGGAGACATAAGAGATGTGGGTTCTATTCCTGGGTCGGCAAGATCCCCTGGAGGAGGGCATGTTAACCCACTCCAGTATTCTAGCAGAGAATCCCATGGACAGGGGAGCCTGGCAGGCTACAGTCCATAGGGTTGCAAAGAGTCAAACGTGACTCACATGACTTAGCATGTACAATATAAGAACCACTTTTATATATACTACTTCTTAGCAGAGTGGTCTGGAAGGAAAGATTTCACTGGCAATTAAATAAAACCATTAAATACATTAGATTTAGGGTATTCTAAAATTCTAGGGAAGGGGACTCAGAGGATGAGGGTCCAGAGTGGGAAGGACACAATTTTCATTGTATGTTCTTGGTACTATTGAACTTTAAAAACACATAAATATATTACTTACTCCATTAAAATAGTTATTATTTAAAGGGAAGGGAAAAATTGTATAAAGAAAAAAACTTACATCTCATCTAAAGTGATAGTCTGAACCAGTGGTAAAGCAGAAAACATTCTACTTATGCAAAGATCTGTGATAACAGTTCAGTATCCAAAGAACCATCCTGATCTGTTTAATCAGTAAACATGCAGTTCTTACTCTCACCTTCCGAAGTGAAGAAGTATATATCGAATGAGATCACCCTGCTTTTCCATTTTGTTATCTGTGACCATGGGCATCAATTTGTCATAGTACTTGGCAAGGTAGAAATGTCCATCCTCCCACTCTGGCAGAAACAAGGTTACATCCTGTAGAAGAGAACACAGAATACTCACTTAAGAAAATCCCCCATTATGCTGGTAAGTAAAGCATGAATAGACAATTGGGGATCAAGAGTATGAGACCCACATCTAGTCAGGGTGAAGTCAAAGGCAGACTGACACTTTGGTGTAAATAAGAGCTACTTTCTTACAAAGCTGTTCTCAGGATGGTTGATGTTTTGATGGGTTGCCCACTGACCAACATGTCATGATAATTAGCTATGTAGAGGGAAAAAAACTCCACTGCCACTACATATAATACATCAAAATGATTTTCAGATGGATTAAAGTATTTCATATATGTGTGTGTATGTTTATTTTTATCATTTAAAAAAAAAAAACCTCAGAGAAAGAAGAAGTAATATCAAATCTCTGAAGAGGACAGGACTTTAAAAGCAAACGGATATGGTTAAAAAAACCACATATTTTATTTTTCTCTAAGATCTCTCATAAGTTATTGCTTCCCTCTTCTCAACTGCTTCATAACCAGGCTTCTAAAAAGAATTCTCCATCTCACATTCATTCCTCAAACTGTTGCTTTTCGCCTTCAGTTGATACCACTCCACTAAAGCAACAACTTAAACAGATCCTTTCCGATTCTGACCTCGTGTGAGCTCTCTTCGGCAGCCTGCTGTTGCCTCCTTTGAATGCCTTTCTTCCTTTTGCTTTTGTGAGGCCACAACCTTCCAAGTTTTCTCCTACCTTTCTGGCTACTCCTTCTGAGTTGCCTTTGTCATTTCCTCTCCCTTTCCTTTATATTTGTATATTTGTGTGGTTTATTAATTTTTCAATGGTATTATTTAAAATGTGATGAAAAATACATAGAATAGCTGAGTAAAAAATTATAAAGCTCTGCTTAATTCAAGAACATGGTTTAGGCCAGGAACCTTTAAATGAGATCTTAAGTTTTCTCTGAATTTAATCCTAAAACCTTCCAGATACAAACCTGCTTGTGGACAGAGGAGAGAATGAGAGGACTAGATGTATAGAACAGAGATGCTGGATTCATGTGACTGAAACTGGCCACAGGGACGAGAAAGCCAGTGTGCTTTTACCATCTAGTCATGAAAAGTGTGAAAGTGTTAGTCACTCAGTCGTGTCCGACTCCTTGTGACACCAGCCAGGCTCCTCTGTCTAAGGAATTTTCCAGGAAAGAACACTGGAGGGGGTTGCCATTCCCTTCTCCAGGGAAGGGATCTTCCCGAACCAGGGATGAAACCCAGGTCTCCCAAAATGCAAAACTGAGTAACTGAACAACAACAACAATTGCTATACATAAAGTATTCCATTAAAGGAATATGTTATAATTTGTTTATCCATTCTATAAATGACATTTTTACTTCCAGTTTAAAATCTACAAATAATGTTGGTACAAACATTTTTGTTTTTTGGTATGTGTTATATGGAGACATGTTGAACATTGGTAAAGTGGCTGTCATAGTATTATCAGCTTTAGGAGAAAACATCAAACTGTTTTCCAAAATGACTGTGACAATTTATACTTCCAGCAGCACTGTATGAGCATCTAAATGCTCCATAGTCTTTCTAACACTTTAAAATATCAGTCTTTTAAATTTTAACCATTCTTGTAGGTATATAGTGTTAGGTCATAGTACTTTTAAAACTGAACTACAGTTGATTTACATATTTTATTAGTTTCATCATAATACTTTTTAAATTTACATCTGTTCTTATCTACTCAGTGAACATATTTTTTTTTTTTTGGCGGGGTCATTTGTATATTTACTTTTGTGAAATTTTCTATTCAATAATAAAATTGAGCTATCTGTATATTTATTGCCTTTTAAGAGTTCTTATTATATTCTGGATATGAGTCTCTTGTCATTTATATATTGGAAAATATCTTGTAATCTACAGCTTGTCTTTACAATCTTTAAAAAATATTTATATTAGGGACTTTCCTGGTGGTTCAGTGGTAAAGAATCAGCCTGCCAAGAGATACTGGTTTGATCTCTGATTTGGGAAGATCCCACATGTCGTGGAGCAACTAAGCCCATGTGCCACAATTACTGAGCCTGTGCTCTAGAGCCCAAGAGCTGCAACTACTGAACCCACTTGTCACAATTACTGAAGCCCATGTGCCCTATGCCTGTGCTCTGGAACAAGAGAAGCCAGCGCAATGAGAAGCCTGCACACCACAACTAGAGTAGCCCCTGCTTGCCATACCTAGAGAAAAGCCCACACAGCAATGAAGACCCAGCATGGCCAAAATAAATAAAGTATTCATAATTATTAATAAATATATATTTATTTTAAATTGAAATATAGTTGATGTACAATATTATGTTAGTTTCAGGTGTACTACACAGTGATTTGACATTTGCATACACAATGAAATGATTGCTATAAGTCTAGTAACCATCTATCCCCATACAAAATTATTACAATATTATTGACCATATTCCTTACACTGTATATCTCCATGACCTAGTTATCATAACTGAAGGTTTGTACCTCTTAATCCCCTTCATCTATTCCCCCTCCACCCACCTCCCCTCACTCTTGCATTTACCTTCTTAATGGTACCTTTCCATGAACAGAAATTAATAATTTTATATTAGTCAAATTTATTAATTGTTTCCTTTTATGGTTGTTGCTTTTGGTCTGTTTAAGATGTCCTGAGCTACATCTAGGTTTGAAGATACTCTCTTATATTCTATTTTGGGAAATTTATTATTTTGCCTTTCACATTTAGGTCTACAATCTCCTTGAAGTTTATTTTTATGTTATAAAGAAGACATAAAGTTTGATTTCTCCCCCATAAGATATACAAATGACACAACACCATTTATTGAAAAGAGTATTTCTCACAATTCTCTAATATCATCAAGAATACATTTCTGAGTTCTCTCTACTGTCCTACTGGTTGTCTAACCTTATGTGAACACAACATCACTTGGAATACTATACTTATATAATAAGTCTTAAAATACATGCTGGTTATTCTCAGTTGTTTGCCCTTCCAAACTATAGTTGTCACACTTAATTATTTTCTACCCTGCTCTGTGTCCCAAAAGACTGACACTGTTGATTTATATCAATGGGCCTCCTTGCTTTCTGAAAATTGTTTTTCTTACAGTTCCCTCATGATTGTTCCTTCCTTAGCAGCTGTTTCCATATGGACTTTACATAGTGTTTTAGTTATATGTATGTAGTTTTAGTATATTGCTATTTGGTCAAAGAATCTAGAACTTTTCGTCTAACTCCTTTTTCTCAGGTAGTTTAGCTCACAATTCTAGCCATCTGTCTTATTTTATTATTCTTTATCTTTTATATTCTAAGTTTTTAGGTTTTTTTTTTTCTGTTCCTTTTCTAACTCCTTGAAATTGATTCTTAGTTCATTAATTTTGAACTTTTATTTTCTTCTAACAATGTAAATAAAATTTCAAATTCTCTTTAAGAATGGCTTTAGCTGAATCCAAGATTTGCTATGTCTTATTTTTATTATCATTCAGTTCAAAGTATTTTTAAATTTCTATTGTAGTTTTTTCTTTGACCCATGGGTTACTGTGAATTATCCCTTTTGTAACGCTATCTATGTAAGGCTTAATTTCTGCTAAGGAAGGTATTCATTGTGTTCAAAAATTTTAAGGCTAGGATATGGTTAACTTTGGGTAGGAGGGTGAAAGGGTGAGTTGTGGAGTGCTAATACTCTACTTCCTGATATCAGTGGTGGTTTCATGAGTATATTTATTTTGTGATAATTTCTCCAACTATATACTTACATTACATACTCACTAAAAAGTCAAAAAAGCTTCCTGGCTATTTTTCTACATCTTCTTCCATATGGAATTTAAAATAACTTTTCTATTTTCAAAAACAACAAAAAAGTGAGAAATTGCATTATACATGCACTTACCTTATATTTTTTCATAACTGCATTGCTTTCAAAGTTAGCTGTTTCTTCCATAAAACGGCCCACTAGTAGCGTGGCTCGACCATGGATTAACATGTTCTTACCCTCAGGTGGGGTTTTATTTTCAGGAAAACATAATTCAACACCCTTTTGAAGAACAATTAGTGCCTGGTGAACATCACCCTGAAAGAAAAAAGGCAACAAAAGATTTTTAACTTAAGAACAAATTTTCATTTTCCGAAAAGTAAATAATGTTAGAATTTACAGTTCATTAGGTATCATATGTATAAATCTGTTTGTAATTTCATGTTCATCTTGCATTTTACTTCTATGGAAGTAAAATCCTGAAAAGAAATTATTGCTTCATTTCATGTAGAACTCCTATATTCATTTATTCAATTGTTTATTTTTTTTAACAATCAAAGAATAGGGCACTAAAGATATAAGTAGATGGTTAGAGATAACCATAAATATGTCAAAATCTCCAGCTTAAAAAAGTTCATTGTCAAGTGAGGAAATAAACTATAAAACAACACCACAGAGTGCCAAGGGCAATTAATAGAAGAATATATATGGGTATTATGGAAGAAAGAGAAGGGTCTGCTAAATCTACCTAAAAATATAAGAAAACAGAGTTGAGCTGTGGTCAGGCAGGATAATCAAATGAGGAAAACCTGAATTAGGTCTCAAAGAATGAACAGTAATTTTCCTGGCAAAGAATTCAGTGAAGGACTTTCTTGGTAGAAGGAATAATGATTTCAATTGGGAGAAGGCGAGTAGTCTGATTTTAGCTGAAGACTAAAAGGTTTGTGAGATAGTGACAAATGAAGCCAAAGAGGAAGTCTGGACTCAATGAGAAAGAGCCTGTGTACTTTCTAGAGTTCTGATTTAACCCTGAAGCTGCAAAGAATACTTTGAAGGATTTTAATGGGGGAGCAGTACAATTCGGTGTGCACTTTAGGAAGAGGAAAGACTATAGTGATGAACACGAAGAAGTGGTGAGACCTCAAAAAAAACAAAAACAAAAATCTGTTAATATTGTCAGAGGCTATAAATGCTAAGGGCATGAAGGAAAATAGTAAAAATAAAGTAAGAGAGAAAGGATTCAAAAGATATTTTTAAGATACATTTAGTCTTCAATTAGATGTAGAAAGTCACAGATAAGAGGATGTGCTAGAGCTCTACTTAGAAGAATTGGGAATACAGGAGGGGAAAGAGACACTGAATTTTACATAATGAATTGTATTTTGAGCATACTGAGTTTAAGGTACTACAATATACACATGGACCATCACTAGCTCTGAAAATGACCAAATACTGACTAATGAAGGCTGAATTATTATTTTCACTTCCCATCTAGGAAATGCTTCCTCCCCTGTCCTTTCTTGGGGCTCCCCTGGTGGCTCAGAGGTTAAAGCGTCTGCCTCCAATGCGGGAGACCCGGGTTTGATCCCTGGGTCGGGAAGATCCCCTGGAGAAGGCAATGGCAATCCACTCCAGTATTCTTGCCTGGAGAATCCCATGGACGGAGAAGCCCAGTAGGTTACAGTCCACGGGGTCACAAAGAGTTGGACACGACTGAGCGACTTCACCTTCACCTGTCCTTTCTTAGTCACCATAACACTTGGGGCATTTACAGATGGCACAAACTATAGTTACTAACTGCCAATTTCAGAACAAGCTATGCCTCTATTAATTCTAGACTGGTGGCAAGCATGAAGAGATGTAAGGAAGAGCCATTTAAATCTGGGGCACATTTTTCAAGTTTAGATATTTAAAAAGTCCCCTTCCTATAACCATAGCTTTAATCTGAGGACTGCTGAGAACTTTTGTTCTGAAGCTAAGCTCTTCCTAACAGGCTAGATTAAAAGTAAATTTTCATAGCAACACTGGCAAGTCTATACAAAACTAATTATCTGCCAAGAATCTAAGTAAGGACAGGGTTATGCTCACTTAAATATTTTTAAAGTACCTACTACATGCACTCATGTAAACATATAGAAGGTAAAATCAAAGTAAAAATTGGTCATTTCTTTCAAGAAAAAAATGAAAGACAAGATGAAAACTGAAAGAACTGCATTTTCAGTCTTAGAATGGGAAAATATTTGGGACTTCAGTACAGAAGGAAGTTTCTTCCAAATGATGGTAGATAAATGATGCAGAAAGGTGACAGAAAACGAAAGTTCTGAATTTAGATTAGGGATCATCTCTGTCAGGACTTTGTAGGAAGTACCCAGTCTACAACAGAAGATATATATGATGATGTTCCTTGGCCATTACCTTGGACCAGAGCCACTTTGCTCTTTCCACATATAGTTCAGCGAGTCGTGAATCTCCAGCATTAAGGAGAGCATTATAGGCTGTCTGGTGGTGACCAGCCTTTCGAGCTACTCTGGCACTCTGTAGCCAGCATTCTCCAACCATTTCACTGTAATCTGGTCTAAAGAAACGTGACAAAACAGAGGGAAAAGAGCATTTTTAAGTATATTCAATAATTTAGTTGTACTATCTCTTCCCAATATGGAACCCTCTCAGTATATCTTTTCAAAGGAATCAAGAAGATCAATTTGTTAAAAGACTAATTTTAATTTTTTTAGAGTTCTCTATTGTTATCAATTATAAGGCTATGAGGATTTTACTACTGACTTATACCTGTACCTCCCTCAAGTGTTTTTAATATTCAAAAAATATGATACATAGCACATAACAGTAATTTTTAAGTTCTAGGTTCATTTCAACTATATAGTGCAGTCTTGGCAATTAACAATAGAAAAAAACAGATTCACAGACAAATTGGGAAAGACAAATACTCCAAATAATATGAAAATATAATACTAAATACACAATAACTGACAGAAAAAAAAGGGTGTAAAACCTTTTGTTGAGGCTTAATAAAGCTCTCCGGAGAGCTAGAATGGGCTCTTTCGCTCTGTAGGAATTCTGGGTCATTTCCAGTCGTGCTACCCAATTTAGTGAATCTTCTTGAATACCGTCAGCTGGAGACTGGTGAAAGAGTGATTTGATGCTATGCTCCAACTCACACAACATGTGCAATCTGAAGACAGACAAAGCCTATATTAATATGTTGTCATATATTTAGTTACATTAATCTGACACATAAAGCATGTACTTTAACCATGAAGAATATGGAATGTGCAGGTTTCTTTTGAAGAAATTTAACTGATATATATTCTTGATATATAAACACTAACATTTATAACGTTTCAAATTGAGTATAAACACCAATTTACGTTGATTTGAATATTTAGTGCTATGCTATGATTACCAGATTACTCTAATTAAACTGGAGAAGGGTATATATAACTAAATTCAAATGTATGAAAGCCATTTGAATGTATAAAATTCAAATGTATAAATATAAAGAAGATAATGTTGTTTAGTTGCTAAGTCATATTCAACTCTTTGAGACCCCGTGGACTGTAGCCCGCTGGGCTCCTCTGTCCATGGGATTTCCCAGGCAAGAATACTGGAGTGGGTTGCCATTTTCTTCTCCAGGGAATCTTCCTGACCCAGGGATTGAACCTGCATCTCCTGCTTGGCAGGAGGATTTTTTTACCAATGAGTCACCTGGGAAAACTCAACATAAATATTTGTATATATTGCTGGTGCTATTGTAAGAGGACCTGGTATGGTAGATGCCAGTAAAAAATTGTGAAATGAACACAATTTTAATTGTTCTTTTTGCTAAGGCTGATGGAAACATCTGTGATACATTCATACCAGCTTCTTCTATTTCTATGACAGTGTTCAAGCTTGCAGCTGAGTAGCTACAGAACTAAATTAATCTCAGTGATCCAATCTCTGGTTTCATTATGCTATCAAAGGGGCTGATACAAAATTTAATAAATTTTTATGAACTAAAAAAAAAAGCCTGCTTATTTTTCAATTTCCTACAGTTCAGTTATAACATGTTTTATCATTTTCTTCAGGTAAATTAACAGATCTAAAATGTTTTCCATCATTGCCTTCTTAACCTCTAAAAGTTAATATTCCTTGTGAGCAACGTAATGCCTACATTTGAGGGGGGAAATTTGAGGTGGGAAATGTCAAATGCATTTCTAAATGAGAAAAAGGAAAAGGAACCAAAAGTACTGACGCCAATGTGCCAGGCAGAGTACATGTCTAATTATTTAGGTATAAAGAAAAGAAACCATGACACTATATCAGGATAAATGTAAGATATTTTTACAATTTTTTAGCAGTCTCATAATTGCCTTTCTAATTAAAAGGATATACATTTTAAAAAAACACTGTAATTTGATGAAGGGTGATTGTGAAGTTAAAAAAATGCAAGAGCCATTTTGTGTAGCTATGCATGACACCAAACATACTATCACTAGTCATATGACACCTACAAACCAGGAATATAAAAATGGAAACCTCAAAATACCTCACAATATATTCATAGCCACGTTGATAAGAGCCTCTTTCAAAGCTTGCAGCTGAAAGCGGCACAATTTGCTCTGCTCTCACTAGTTTCAATGTGTCATAAAAAGCTGTGGTATCTCTTTTCTTAGCTGATAATAATAGCTGTCCCAGTCTGACACTCCATGTTGTAGATTTCCCATCTGAAAAACAATTGACAGATAGTCAAGGAATGCCATGATAGCTGGTACCAGAACAAGCTTTATTTTATTTGGTAAAATAGTCAACAGAAATCTGGAACAGATGCTTTCATTCCACTTTGAACTAAACAAGACAATCATAAGAAAAGCTGACAGATTAATTACGAATGTTGCTTAGCTTTATGTCATATTAAAACTGGTTATTTTTTAAAAAGTAATTGTACCTGCTGCCAAATAGTTTTCTACTAAATCCCACTGTGACAATTTCCAAGCTGCTTCCACCCTGTATGTGTTTAATTCATCTGTCCATTCAGACCTATTAAAAGAAATCCATATCAAAATTAAAATTTAATTAAAAATTAAACATTTATTTAAATTTAAGGTGGCATTTACAGACTTTTCATTGGTTTGGATACTCTATTTATTGTATTTTGTACTTAAGTACAAAATAATTAATTTCTATCCACAACAATCCCAATTTTAATCTTTCCAGGCCCCCAAAATATCTTTTTCAATAATTACAATTGAAATTGTATTTTACAGCAATTACAATTGAAATTTTCAATAATTACAACTGAAATTGAATTACAATTTCAATAATTACTTCTGATAGAGCCATTTAAAAATGTCATTTTTGACAAATTTGCCATATATTAAATCAGAATTAATGCCTGAATAATTACAAAGAACAGTTGTAAGATTAGCTGCAGGTTTAGCTTTAACAAAGAGCAGGGAGAAAAAAGAGCCCACTGAACATATATGTATCACAAGTAAGTAATTCTAATAACCTGGGATTTTGAACTAAATTTTAGACAAAAACATAGAAACTGGTGGTGCAGATTGAACATTAGGGAACACAGGACACTCAATAATAAGGGCATAACCAAGTTACTAATTATGTGTCAATAGTATAAAAAAAGATACAAAATTAGCTACCTCAAATACTTATCTATTCTTAAATTATTTTCAGTTACTTTAAAATTGGGGTTTGTAAAAGCAGTATGATATAGGTTACTATTTTTTTTAAGCATCCTACTTATGTGATACTAAGATGGCTAGTGATATTTAGATCATGACTGTATAGAAGAAGCTACACTTTCCCCATGTTTCTTCTTTATTAAATCATATTATGTGAATACCTGCTATATGTTAGACCTTAGGCCAGGTACATTTTTCCATTTAATTAGTAAATAATACCAAAATGTACACATATCCCCATATTATAAATAAGGTAACAGATTCAGATAGGCTGGGATCAATGCCCTTAAAAGCCCTCTTTTTCTTTCTGTAGTAAAAATATATAAAGAAAATGTAACAAATGAATCAATTAATTATTTTTTAAAAAATAAAGTAGCAGCATAAATACTGAATATTTTCTAATTTCTGGATACCACCAAAAATGATTTATAACAAAGCTAAAAGAAATACAACAGAAATATAACTTTCAAAAACCCAAACTTGAATAACTTCACAAGTTTATTACAACATGCTGAAGTTATCAAAAATTTTAGGATCTAAATCTGAGTAGAATTAGCAAGAGTTGCTCTCCAGAGGGGACTGTTGTTTTTGTTCAGTCACTAAGCCAGGTCCAACTCTTTGCAACCCCATGGACTATAGCACACTAGGCTCCTCTGTCCTTCATCATCTCCCAGAGTTTGCTCAAACTCAAGTACATTGAGTTGGTGATGCCATCCAACCATCTCGTCCTCTGTCATCCCCTTCTCCTCCTGCCTTCAATCCTTCTCAGAATCAGGGTCTTTTCGAATAAGTCAGCTCCTCGCATTGGGTGGCCAAAGTATTGGAGCTTCAGCTTCAGCGTTAGTCCTTCCAATGAATATTCAGGACTGATTTCCATTGGAATTGACAGGTTTGATCTCCTTGCAGTGCAAGGGACTTTCAAGTGTCTTCTCCACCACAATCTGAAAGCATCAATTCTTCAGCACTCAGTCTTCTTTATGGTTCAACTCTCACATTCATACATGACTGCTGGAATAGCTTTGACTATATGGACCTTTGTCAGCAAAAGTGATGTCTCTGCTTTTTAATATGCTGTCTAGGTTTGTCAAAGCTTTAATTCCCAGAAGCAAGTGTCTTTTATTTCCATGGCTGCAGTCACCATCTGCGTGATTCTGGAGCCCAAGAAAATAAAATTGTCAATGGTTCTACTTTTTCCCCTTTTATCTGCCATTAAGTGATGGAACTAGATACCATGACCTTAAACCAGAGGGTCACACCAAGCACTGTACCAAGAAGCATTGTACCAAATGACCATGAGGATCAGGCTGTGATGATACTTCCATAAATGCATTAAAAAGATGACTGTGTACTGCTGTATTTAAAATGGATAACCAACCAAGGACTTACTGTACAACACAGGAAACACAGATCAATGTTATATGGAAGACTGGATGGGAAGGGAGTCGGGGAGAATGGCTACAAGTATAATAAGCATGGCTGTGCAGTCTACCTGAAACTACTGTTTCACTGTTAATTGTTAATCTGCTATAACATTGTTAATCTGCTAAATTCCAATACAAAATTTTAAAAAATAAAAGAATGTGTAGTTTAAGCACAGTCAATAATTTTGGAGAAATATTTGTTTAAACATAAGTATTCGCCCCATGAAAAACACATCCCCTCAATGACCACTTGCACCAGTGACACAGTATCCTTCGTTGAATATTGAAGCTTGCCTTTTTACAGTCCAATGATCAGGAGGCTCTATGTACCCCAGATCCAAAAAGAAGAGCATGCAGTGTGTATCATAAGGAAATAAAACACATTGGCTTGAGCTATGACAAACTTTCCCAAATTCCTGCAACCCATTTATTCATCAGGTCTCTCAAATAATCTGGAGAAACAAGTCTAAAACATATATCCAATCTTTCCCTGCTTCTGTAAAGCTTTTTTTTCTCTCCATCATTTTATAAATTCCACTACTTTGAAGCCATACAACTAAGACTGAGTTTCTCTGCTTTCAGACACTGTAGAACAGTGGTCTTTAAAATCATAGTTTTGAATATGTAGAACCTGTATGTAGAAGTACTGCATGAACTAACTAAAGACAGTGGCCTGTGCTCTTTGGTAAAGTAAGATGACCCCATCCCTTTTGACCAAATCTCACTGTCTGGACACTCACCTAGAGCCAGACAACCTGGAATGTGAAGTCAAGTGGGCCTTAGGAAGCATCACTATGAACAAAGCTAGTGGAGGTGATGGAATTCCAGTTGAACTGTTTCAAATCCTAAAACACGATGCTGTGAAAGTGCTGCACTCAATATGTCAGCAAATTTGGAAAACTCAGTAGTGGCCACAGGATTAGAAAAGGTCAGTTTTCATTCCAATCCCAAAGAAAGGCAATGCCAAAGAATGCTCAAACTACTACCACCCTTATGGCAGAAAGTGAAGAGGAACTAAAAAGCCTCTTGATGAAAGTGAAAGAGGAGAGTGAAAAATTTGGCTTAAAGCTCAACATTCAGAAAACGAAGATCATGGCATCTGGTCCCATCACTTCATGGGAAATAGATGGGGAAACAGTGGAAACAGTGTCAGACTTTATTTTGTGGGGCTCCAAAATCACTGCAGATGGTGACTGTAGCCATGAAATTAAAAGACACTTACTCCTTGGAAAGAAAGTTATGACCAACCTAGACAGTATATTAAAAAGCAGAGATATTACTTTGTCAAGAAATGTCTGTGTAGTCAAGGCTATGGTTTTTCCAGTAGTCATGTATGGATGTGAGGGTTGGACTATAAAGAAGGCTGAGTGCCGAAGAACTGATGCTTTTGAACTGTGGTGTTGGAGAAGACTCCTGAGAGTCCCTTGGACTGCAAGGAGATCCAACCAGTCCATCCTAAAGGAGATCAGTCCTGGGTTTTCTTTGGAAGGACTGATGTTAAAGCTGAAACTCCAATACTTTGGTCATCTGTTGCAAAGAGCTGACTCATCTGAAAGGACCCTGATGCTGGGAAAGATTGAGGGGAAGAGGAGAAGGGGACAACAGAGGATGAGATGGTTGGATGGCATCACCGACTCAATGGACATGGGTTTGGGTGGACTCCAGGAGTTGGTGATGGACAGGGAGGCCTGGCATGCTGTGGTTCATGGGGTTGCAAAGAGTCAGACATGACTGAGCAACTGAACTGAACTGAACTGAATTGAACACTGTCTGGAAAAGTCATTTGGGGTCTGGCAAAGATATTAAGGCAAAAGGCTTTCAGCTGGCAGAACAAGGCAGTTTCAAGGGCAAAACCAACCTTCCTAATTATTTTTTATATTAAAAGAAACATAGATGCTTTAATCTTTGCCACATATAAGCACTTTTTTGCGGGTATCATTTGGTTTGCTATAAGAAACCTATTTTCTTTAGGAAAGGAAGGTTGTTTTCATGTTTATTAGTCTTTTAGGGGAAAACAATCCCTAGATTTTAGAGTGGTATCCTTTAATTCAGTCACAAAATTTCTCTCTCTCCAACACATAGAATAACTGGTGCTGATTATGTAGGCAGAGCTTAGATACCCTTTAGAAGTATGAATATTAACTTCACCCATAGTAGGTAAAATCAGGCAGGTTCCTGTCATAAAGCAAATTTATTTCAAAGATGATTCTCTGCACAAAAGATAAGCTATTAAGTGCTAGATTGACTTACGAGAGAGAGTAGGACAAAATATTTTTTGGTGCTTATCTCTAACACCATGAAAACAAAAATGATTTCATTACTTTAGTAAACATTACTTCAAACCAATCCAGAGAAGGCAATGGCACTCACTCCAGCACTCTTGCCTGGAAAATCCCATGGACGGAGGAGCCTGGTGGGCTGCAGTCCATGGGGTCGCTAAGAGTTGGACACGACTGAGCAACTTCACTTTCACCTTTTACTTTCATGCATTGGAGAAGGAAATGGCAACCCACTCCAGTGTTCTTGCCTGGAGAATCCCAGGGACGGGGAGGCCTCATGGGCTGCCATCTATGGGGTCGCACAGAGTCGGACACGACTGAAGTGACTTAGCAGCAGCAAACGAATCAGTCAATTTAAAATTTCTCATTTCAAAATAAAAGAAAATTCTTTTAAAAAGCATTACCTGTTAGCATGTACTCCATTCACCTGAGTGATTACAGTAGACAGTTGACCAAGACCTAACATGGACTTCACAACACCATGATAGTGAATGATCTGGAAATTTTAAAGTATTTAAAATAGCAATTGTTACTTCAAATACATCTTAGGAACCAAAAAGTGTTTAACTGCTTGTCCTTAAAAAAATGCTATCTTCTTCACTGAGCCTACATTTCTTAGTTTAAGAAGTGACTTGCTTGGCTATATGGCAGAGTCCTCTGCTAATACACATCTGAATTGTTTTTTTAATTCAGACAACCTAAAAAGTATCTCAGATTGAATTTATTATTTTTCCCAGATAAGGTCTAATTTTTTGTTCAGATTAAATATAAAAGTAACAGTATTTCTTAATACTTCATTTAAAGACTGTCATTATTTCTCATGTAAAAATTAAACTCAAAGGTCACAAATCTATATTAATCTATAAAATAGATGTGTATAAGAGACAGGTGTATCATAAGGAAATAAAACACATTGGCTTGAGCTATGACAAACTTTCCCAAATTCCTGCAACCCATTTATTCATCAGGTCTCTCAAATAATCTGGAGAAACAAGTCTAAAACATATATCCAATCTTTCCCTGCTTCTGTAAAGCTTTTTTTTCTCTCCATCATTTTATAAATTCCACTACTTTGAAGCCATACAACTAAGACTGAGTTTCTCTGCTTTCAGACACTGTAGTTATTAATCTATAAAATCTATATTAATATATTTATAATCTATAAAATCTATATTAATATAGATTTTAGGCTATAGAAACTGAAAAGTTAAATAGGATTATGAAGTATTCTTTAAAATTGAGAACAAGATTGTGAAAAATAAAGGCCCTATACACTGAACTTCTGAGAAAATGAACAGGCCAATTATGATAAAAAAGGGATACCTAAGATTAGAGAGATTCTAAGTCAAGATTGTAAACCAATGATTCTAAACCTCTTTCCTGTTCTAATATACATGAGATACAATATGTGCCCCCATTAGCAACTGTAGCTCAGTGATACTAAGGGACCATTTCAGAGATTCCCAGATGGTGATGGGGCATGTATAATCTGAAAAACTTTCTTAGGCTATAGAATCACTATCATTATTAAAAATTGATGCAAGTCTTACACTTTTAATAGTAAAGCAAAATTACCTTAATTTCAGAGTAACTGAACATACAGCTTAAAACTAAGTATATTCCATAATAAATCTCATTCATTTGGGGGATTTGTAAGGTCATAGACATTTGGTACTGGAAAGGATCTTTGAGATCATCTAGCATATCTCTCGGAGAAGGCAATGGCACCCCACTCCGGTACTCTTGCCTGGAAAATCCCATGGACGGGGGAACCTGGTGGGCTGCAGTCCATGGGGTCGCTAAGAGTCGGACACGACTGAACGACTTCACTTTCACTTTTCACTTTGATGCACTGGAGAAGGAAATGGCACCCACTCCAGTGTTCTTGCCTGGAGAATCCCAGGGACAGGGGAGCCTGGTGGGCTGCTGTCTATGGGTCGCACAGAGTTGGACACGACTGAAGCGACTTAGCAGCAGCAGCAGCAGCAGCAGCATATCTCTAATTTTATCAATCAGGAAACTCAAGTTCACAGATGGTTAAATATTTTCCAGACATAGAGTGACACTGGTAGAGACAGAACTGAAATTAAGGTTTCCAGAGATTCTAGTTCATAGTTCTTTTTATTATGTTCCTTTCGTTTCTTTTCTTACCTGGTCTGGTTCTAACTGAATTGCCCTGTCATAACAAGCAGTGGCATCCCTCAGTAAGCCGATGCTTTCATGTTCAAGGATTTGTTCCTTCAGAGATGGTTCCGCCTTTCGAATTGCGCTTACACCAGCCACTCCATCTGGTTCATGCATAGCAGCATATAATTTCTTTGTTCAATCATTAAAGAAACAGTGAAATAAGAAAAAAGACACAACTAGAAATAAAACCACCCGTTCATGTAAAAAAGCATATAAGCATTTTTTTTTCTCGAAGCAACAACAAGTATTTGTTTCAGGGTAGATTCACAGTAAAACTGCAAACTTATTTCCAGGCATTCTGTTCCACTTAAATATACCCATATTCCACTTAAATACAAATCTCCACTAGTAACTGCTAGTGACAATGAGAATTGTAAAGACTCTCAAGGTCTTGAACTCTTGTAAAAATCCAATATATAATAAATTCTGTTGAGTATAGTCTATAAGTTACATTCTAAAATTTTAAAATAATTTAAATAAGCATTTAATATATTGGTATTAACATACTTTCAAGAAACACACTGATGCTTGGAAAACTGAAGGCAAAAAGAGAAGGGGGCAACAGTAGATGAGATGGTTAGACAGCATCACTGACTCAATGGACATGAATTTGAGCCAACTCTGAGATACAGTGAAGGACAAGTGAGCCTGTTGTGCTGCAGTCCATGGGGTCACAGAGAGTTGGACATGACTTAGAGACTGAACAGCAAGAAACACAAGACACTAATTCTGGGTTCAAAGGAGATATTCAGGCTGAAGAGAAAAATTTGGGACCAATTAGTACAAAAATGGCAAGGGAAAGGATGAAATGATTTATGAAATGAACAGAGGCAGAGAAGAAAAGAGGACACCAGAGTACTTCTATATTTATAGATGAGGAAGAACTAGCAAATGAAACTGAGAAGAGAGACTAGCTTGAAGAAACCTAGAATATGTGGTATCCCAGAAGTTGTGAGAGAAAAGAAAATATCTTAATAAAGGAGTGGTCAAATGATGCCATGAGGTTAAGAAAATGAGGACTGGGAGGTATTTATTGGATTTGGCAACATGGAGGCCACCAATTTTCTTTCTTTTTAAACTTTTATTGGTGAATAGTTGCTTTACAATGTTGTGTTAGTTTCTATTGTGCAACAAAGTGAATCAGCAATGTCACTGTTGTTCAGTCACCCAGCCATGTACAACTCTTTGCAAACCCAGGGACTGCACCACACCAGGCCTCCCTGTCCCTCACCATTTCCTGGAGTTTGCCTAAATTTGTGTCTATTGCATTGGTGATGCCATCCAGCCATCTCATCCTCTGAAGCCCTCTTCTCCTTCTGCCCTCAATCTTTCCCAGCATCAGAGTCTTTTCCATTGAGTCAGTCCTTCACATCAGGTGGCCAAAGTATTGGTGTTTCAGCTTTAGCATCAGTCCTTTCAGTGAGTATTTAGGGTTGATTTCCTTTAATATTGACTGGTTTGATCTCCTTGCTGTCCAAGGGACCCATAGGAATCTTCTTCAACACCAGTTTGAAGGCATCAGTTCTTTGGCTCTCTGGCTTTTTTATGGTCCAGCTCTCATAACAGTATGTGACCATGGGGAAGAACATAACCTTGACTATACAGACCTTTGTCGGCAGAGTAATGAATCAGCTAACCATATATACATATCCCCTCTTTTTAAGAATTCTCTCCCATTTAGGTCACCACAGAGCAGAGTATTGAGTAGAGTTTCCTGTGCTATACAGTAGGCTCTCATTCAGTTCAACTGAATCACTCAGTTGTGTCCGACTGTTTGCGACCCCATGACTGCAGTACGCCAGGCTTCCCTGTCCATCGCCAACTCCCAGAGCCTACTCAGACTCATGTCCATTGTGTCAGTGATGCCATCCAACCATCTCATCCTCTGTCATCCCCTTCTCTTCCCACCTTCAATCTTTCCCAGCATCAGGGTCTTTTCAAATGAGTCAGTTCTTTGCATCAGGTGGCCAAAGTTAACTATTGGAGTTTCAGCTTCAGCATCAGTCCTTCCGATGAATATTCAGGACTGATTTCTTTCAGATTGATTGGTTGGATCTCCTTGCAGTCCAAGGCCAACACCACAGTTCAAAAGCATCAATTCTTTGGTGCTCAGCTTTCTTTATAGCCCAACTCTCATATCTATACACGACTATTTGAAAAACCATAGCTTTGATTAGATGGACCTTTGCTGGCTGTCTCTGGACAACAAGACATTATCAAAGGAATGTCCCTGCTTTCTAATATGCTGTCTAGGTTGGTCATTGCTTTTCTTCCAAGGAGCAAGTGTCTTTTAATTTCATGGCTGCAGTCACCATCTGCAGTGATTTTGGAGCCCAAGAAAATAAAGCCTCTCACTGTTTCCATTGTTTCCCCATCTATTTGACATGAAGTGATGGGGCCAGACACCATGATCTTAGTTTTCTGAATGTTGAGTTTTAAGCCAAGAGTTTCCCCTCTCCTCTTTCACTTTCATCAAGAGACTCTTAAGTCCTTCTTCACTTTCTGCCATAAAGGTGGTGTCATCTGCATATCTGAGATTATTGATATTTCTCCGGGCAATCTTGATTCCAGCTTGTGTTTCATCCCATGAACAGTATGCAAAGGTTCTCATTAGTTATCTATTTTATACATAATAGTGTGTGTGTGTATATATATATATATATATATATATATATCTTCACTTTCTGCCATAAAGGTGGTGTCATCTGCATATCTGAGATTATTGATATTTCTCCGGGCAATCTTGATTCCAGCTTGTGTTTCATCCCATGAACAGTATGCAAAGGTTCTCATTAGTTATCTATTTTATACATAATAGTGTGTGTGTATATATATATATATATATATGTGTGTGTGTGTGTGTGTCAGTGATTTTCTTTGCAAGAATAGAGTCAGTTGAATGGAGAAAGAACTCCTACTGGAATGGGCAAAGAGTAAATAAGAAATAAAGGTCTATAAAGAAGATGGGCAATTCTTTTAAAAACTGGCTATGGAGGGAAACAGAAAGTTGGAAAGTATCTGAAAAAAGATACTGTAAGATCTTTTCAAGGGGATTAGAAAAAAATTAAAATGGGTTATACCAGAACATGTCTATATACTCTATTACTCTGGTTGAGAAAGAAAAGTTAATCATACTGGAGAAAGAAGGAATATCTGAAGGAGTGAAATCCTTGAAATCAAGAATAAAAGTAGAACTGAATTTTGGCAGGAAGGGATTCTTCCTTAGGAACAGATAGAGAAGAAAAAGAATATGGTACAGAATCCAATGAATTTTCAGATTTGGTAGATTTGGCTTCTATTTTCTAATGAAAAATAAAGCAAGGTCACCAACTGAGAATAAGTGAGGTGAGAAGAGACATGAAGAGAAGGTAAGAAATAGTCATCATGAAGAGAGGGAAAGTAGTCTTAATTGGAGAAACATAGACTGAAGGCAGTGTTAAAGAGTTCTGCTGAAGTTTGAGATTATGAGTGTGAAGGCAAACCAGTTAAATATCCACAGTGTGATTTTTCTCCAGTGATGTTCAACTGCTTACATGCAAACAATTGGAAAACACATGGGTGAATTTATTCAGGACTGGAGTCTTACAAAGTGAATACAATACAGAGGGAGAAAGACATGGGAGTTGAATGCCCTTATAAAAGAATGACTTTAACAATTAAGAGAGACTAATGCTAGACAAAGAGGCAAACAAAGACAGGAGAGACTGTCACCAAAAGACTACAAGCTACTTATTTTCCAGTTCTCTCACAGTATTCTGCTTTTCGACCTGAAAAGAAGCCCACCAATCTTGACCTCTTATTTAATTCACTGTATTAGTCCCACTGGTCCTTACTTTCTTTTCTTCCATACACAATCATAGTATTATCATTTAAACCAATAAAATGAACAATCTAAACGAACTGAAACATAAAAGACTGGCAATATTAAACATCATTATTAAATTCACTATATTAATTTCAAACCTGTAAAAATCCAAGATGCTCTTGAATGTTTTGCTTCTTTTCTGTAATAAATGATTCAAAGTGCATTACAGCTCGTGTGTATGCTTTGGAGCGAAAGGATGCTACTGCCAGAGTATCCTGAGGTATGAGGTCTAGAAAACGAGTTACACTCTGATAGTCTTCATAATCCACAGTAGACACTAGATCATAAAAAGATAATTGAGTAATTAAAGACTTAGAAGATGAAATTTTAAAAGTATACATTTAAATTTATTTTGTTTCATGAAATAAATTAATCTACATGTACCAGTGTATCTTATTTAGAATGTTAACTACTAGCAAGATGATTGCTCAGAAGACTCTTGCTCCAACAGCAATTATTACTTACCTTACCTTAAACAGTCATTTAACTTATTTGAATTTCTGTTTCTATGGACAGAGGAACCTGGGGAGCTACAGTTCATGGTGTCGCAAAGAATCAGTCATGACTGAGCAACTAACACACACATTTTCCTATAAATACCAGCATCTGTTTTGCCTTCCTTAAATGTTGTAAAGATTAAATGTAAATTCACATTAAATGTTGAGGATATATAAAAATGATACAAAAGATCTAGAGGCAAAGAATCCTCCTGCCAATGCAGATTAGACATAAGAGATGCAGGTTTGATCCCTGTGTCAGGAAGATCTCCTGAAAGAGGGCAAGGCAACCCACTACAGCATTCTTGCCTGGAGAATCCCATGGACAAAGGACCTGACAGGCTGCAGTCCATATACGACTAATGTGACTTAGCATGCATGCATAAAAGATACAAAGATGAGTTATTTATTACTAATAACTATAAAAACAGTGATAAAATATGAGTTTGGAAAAAGCAGAATTATGGAAAAAGCTTTCTTTATTAACAATCTATTTCTTTCCTGTGTTGCTATATCTACAACATTAAATATTAAGGTAGAAACAGAAAGTAAAAGTGCCTTTCAAGTAAAATCACAAATACTTTAAAATGGTAATTTTTAAAAAAAATCTAAGAAAAGACCTAATTGAGAAACTTCTGGACTAGCTAGTTTAAGAAGTCTTATTTAAAAGCTATAGCTTTTAATAATGACTCATAACAACCTGTCTCTTATACACATCTTCATTTCCAGTCGTGCTACCCAATTTAGTGAATCTTCTTGAATACCGTCAGCTGGAGACTGGTGAAAGAGTGATTTGATGCTATGCTCCAACTCACACAACATGTGCAATCTGAAGACAGACAAAGCCTATATTAATATGTTGTCATATATTTAGTTACATTAATCTGACACATAAAGCATGTACTTTAACCATGAAGAATATGGAATGTGCAGGTTTCTTTTGAAGAAATTTAACTGATATATATTCTTGATATATAAACACTAACATTTATAACGTTTCAAATTGAGTATAAACACCAATTTACGTTGATTTGAATATTTAGTGCTATGCTATGATTACCAGATTACTCTAATTAAACTGGAGAAGGGTATATATAAGGGATAATGACCAGTTTTTTTAGGTATCATAAAGATATGTTGATTATATTTCTTTGCAAAGCATCCTTATCTTTTAGAGCTACACTCTCAAATATTATAGATGAAATAATGATATTTAGGATTTGCTTACAAACAATACGGGGTAGATAAGTACATAGTGGTACAGATAAACAAGATTACTAATTCCTTCTATTGTTAATTAATTTATTTTAATTGGAGGCTAATTACTTACAACATTGTGGTGGTTTTTGCTATATATTGACATGAATCAGCCATGGGTGTACATGTGTCCCCCTGTCCTGAATCCCCCTCCCACCTCCCTCCCCATACTAAGCATATTTGGAGAGGCTGCTGGATACCAAACTAGCAGAGAGACAGGGAAAAAAAGAATAAAATATGTGAAATGAATAAAAAAAAAATAGGTCATGAAATGAATGAAAGTAAAGTCTTTGAAATGTAAAACTTAACTGTGAAAAAGACTGCAAAGAGGATCTCAAAAGTGAAAAAAGATAAAGAACACTTATATACATACACATATATGTGTATATACAATGTATACACACATTGAGGGAACATAGAATAAATGAATTAACAGTGAGGAGTGGGTTACAACATTAACATAGCATTTATTTCACACTTTCCACCTAATCCTCAGTCTTCTAGGGGAGACAATATAAACCTTATTTTATGCAAAGAAAAATTAGGTATGTGTTTTGCTTAAGGAAGTGAGAGTAAGAGTTTAAAGAGAAGCTTTCTTACTATAAAGTCACCGCTTTTTCTCAGACAAGGCCTTCTCCCGGGGAGGTGGGGGGAAAAGGCATGAAAGAAATAGAATTGATATAGGAAGGAGCTAACTGGTTAATAATAAAGAGAAGGAAGTATATAGAACTTATGACTTACCCACGGAGTCCACCTTATCTCTATTTGATTTGCCTTGTGCAAATTTTTCAGCATTCAGTGCCTGAAACTTGTGCCTTGCCCATTGTGTGAGATGGTCAAGCATGGAGAACACAGTCTGTGTACTGAGTTGACACAGATCAGATGCACTGTCTTGGGTACTTAAGGTATGATGATCATCATGCTTTAGAACTGCCATAATTTCTGCATAAACCTAAGAAGAACCATTTTTTGGTTAATGATATGTCTACATAATACCATTTTACTATTACCTGACATATAAGGTTGGTTGACCATTGTAGGGAATAATTTTCAAAAGAAAAAAAAATCCATGATGGATTAACAATAAATTATCTTTCTCATTAAAATTAAGTCAGTAAACTGTTTCTCTGAAGAGAAAATATACTGTAAAAGAGTCACAAAAATAGACTTGGCGAAGATGGTTGAGACTATCCAAGTGCCTGTGAGAGATTATGATGTCTCTTTCGTGATTCATCCACAAACACTTCAAACAAAAGGAAAGCCCACTGCTCACTGTGGCAATTTCTAGAATGTCACTGTCAAACAGACAAGCAGATATTCATGTGCAAAGCTCTGTGGTAGGATTCAGACATTCCCCAGCTATGGACTCTGGGTGGGATTCAGACTTTCACCAGCTATGGGTTCTGCTCCAAGAAAGCCCTCCTGTGTATACTTGATGTGCACATACGAACAATACAAGGTAGCATATGATAAGGTGTAAACAGAGTGACAATAATATCATGGAGCATTTCAGCGCTGAATATAAATACAGTATAGGTTTAGAGGTTCAAGGGAGGCAGTCATGAGAAGTTGGGGTATTAGCCTGCAGTTTGATTTCCTTAAGGTGGCCCCTTTCCCCAAAGCAAAACTTTTTTTGCCTCCAAAATCTGATCTGTTAATTCTGAGGTCCCTTCTAATCAAAGAGTCTGTGTTTCCATGTCATTTAACCTCTCTGTGTCTTAATTTCCTCATCAATAGAATGGAATTACAGACCATGCTCTGTAATGACACACCAATTCTAAAGCAAAAGAAAATCACACTGCAAAGTTGTTTTGTTGCCTTACTGAATCAGATCAAAAGGGCACAGAGTGCCCTCCTTCTCATTGTCTAAGGTTTCTTGGTTTTGACAGTAGGAAATCTGTCAAGCTTGAACTTGCAAGCCTCTTAAGGCCTTTTAAACTAAAATGAAATATTTGAAATAAAAAGTTAATAGTGACTTTTGTCATCATATTTTGGATTTGTGCCAAATGCTTAGTGTATTAGTTGATATTTAAGAAAATAAAGCAGAGCCCCTATTAAAACAAACAAACAAAAACAACAACATAAAGAGTCACAAAAATAAATACAGTATCTGCAGAAATCATTTCAGAGTAATTGAAGGGCATGTACAAACAAAAAAAATCAAAAGAAAATATGGGGAAATATGTTCATGATACTGGATAAGAGAAGGCATTGCATAAAAGGTTTAATATTAAAAAGTTATAAAATATATACAAATTTGGCATTTATATTTAAAATTTCTCATGGCAAAAGATATAACTGGAAAAAAATTTTCTACGATATGAATGGCACAAATTGGTATCCAGAATACGTATCAAACTCCTACTAATTATTTAAAAAGGAACACATACACAACCCCAAATAGGCAAAGGATATGAACTAAGCATTAAACAACTCTTTGATAAATAAAAGTTTAAAAAAGGATTTTGTAAGTGTTTAGATATCCCATTACATAGCATATATTGATCTACATGTCCAACTAATACATAGCCTTTTTAATAATAACTACATTTCCCAAATGTTTGTACAAACAGAAACCAAATAAAATGATGTATCTCACCTCTTGTTGATCTTCTTGATTACACCCCAATAAAACATACACTAAAATATGTGGAAGAAGATAGATGGTCACCTTGAAATCATGCTTCATCATAATGCTACAGCAGGTGAAGATTTTACTGGCAAGATCATGCCGAACCTATAAACTCCAATGGTTTAGAGAGAGTAAGTAGTTTTGTACATTTTATTCTTTTGATTAACACCAAAAGACAATATGTGAGCTAGTCTATCATTGTAGAGTAGGTATTTTCCTATGAAGAAAGGCACTCAAGTAGGGAGGTTTTAGCTCACCATCCCTCTGGTCAAGTGTCTAAACTGCTGAGACCCCTACAAGAGCAACATAGCTATTCATTTTAAAATGCATCACGTTTTGTTACAGATTAACTTTCAGTTCAGTCGCTCAGTCGTGTTCGACTCTTTGCGACCCCATGAATCGCGGCACGCCAGGCCTCCAGAGATGGCATTACCATCTCCTGGAGGTCATTCAGACTCACGACCATCGAATCCGTGATGCCATCCAGCCGTTTCATCCTCAGTCGTCCCCTTTCCTCCTGCCCCCAATCCCTCCCAGCATCAGAGTCGTTTCCAATGAGTCAACTCTTCTCATGAGCTGGCCAAAGTACTGGAGTTTCAGCTTTAGCATCATTCCTTCCAAAGAAATTAAGGTATTGTACTTTTGAAATATTACAAATGTTACTCTTAAAAGCTAGAATTTTTATTACAATGTTAGTAAGAAATGATAATAACTGAGTTTGTGTTTGGTTTTTATGTACCATTTTCACATGCAGAAACAGAAACAAACCTTTAATTGTAGAGTTAATGTAAAACACATCAATATGTTGTAGAGAAAAAAAGTCATATTGTAGAGAAAAACATTCCCCTAAAAAGATAATTATTTGTCAGTCCAAAATATCCTAAAAAAATAAACTATTGTGCTTAACAACAGGAATGTATGTGTTTCCACAGATAGAGGAACAAGAAGGAGATGCTCACAAGTGGAGAACTCAAGTAAAGGCCTCTTTAAGGGTCTTAGTCAGTTTTTCCAATTAGTCTCAAAGCTTTGGGGGAAAATCATGTATTCCCACTAAAATGGCTGAAGTACAGAGAAGCAGAATGAACATATACTTTACCCATTTGCCACAAGAATGAAAAGTGCAAAAGTTTAAAGACATTAAGTGTATCTATTAATGTCTGAAGAATGTAATTAATCAAAATCTTACCAAATGTTTATATCATAGGGGCAAGTGTCATTTTAGACTCTAATGAGATTCTTCTTTTAGTCACCTTAGTGGGAGTTGTAAAATCAAGGGGAAAAAAATAACATGTTAGCAGGTACAACAGGGTGTTAGTGTTGTAGTATATACTAACCATATTTTTTTTTGAAGAGAGAATCTTTATTTTATTTTTTTGTAGTGATGTTTTTTTTAATTGTACATAATTGCTTTACAATGTTGTATTAGTTTCTGTTGTACAACAAAGTGAATTAGCTATATGTATACATTTATCCCCTCTATGAATGTTAGTTTACATTGCTAAATATTAAAAATATTTCTTTTAAAATCAGGACTAAGACAAAAATACCTACTTACTATACCTTCGAATTAGTGATGAGTTGGGAATCTTAAGGATCATAAGATAAGAAAAAAAAGTCATCCTTTGATAATATGATTCTCTACATTTAAGACTCAAACTACAGACAACTTATTAAACTTAATAAAGCTTATCAATATCAAATGGATTTTTATTCCTCCCCAATAATTAGAAAACATCATTAAAAACATAATTTACAATGTGTAACGTGTTTCAGTTTCCAGTAAGAGTAAAGTTGTGCAAGACCTTTATGGAGAAAACTTCAAAACTTTGAAAGAAAGCAAACTAAATGGAAAAATATACCATGCACACTTAATAGAAGTCTCAGTAGCATAAAAAAGGTGATCTCTTCAAGTTGTTTTGTTTTAATATAATTTGATCAAAATAACAACATATGCTTGTAGAAACTTATTAAGTTGATTTTCTAATACATGAAAAACAGCAAAGGCCTAAAAATAACCCAGATTCACCTAAAGGAGAAAAAAGTGCATGTTGTTGGGTTATCAGATATCAGCAGTTTCAGTTTTATTCTATGTCCCTGTTCAGTTTATACATGCGTACACACACACACACACACACACAAACACACACACATACACAGAGAGACATAGGCATATTGATGAGTGGTTACAGAACATAGAGCTCAGAAAAGATTCATGCAAAACATATGGCAAGTTAATAATACCAATGTTGGCAAAACAGAACAGTAGGTGTAGAATGAACTGTTTAATGATTATGGCACAATTGTTTATTCAGAGGAAATAAATATATTTGGATCTGAACTTCTTAACATGCATAAAAATAAAATTCCAGATAAATCTAAGAATTAAATGTGAAAGAAAATATTAACCTTTAAGAGAAAATTCTGAAAGTCTTATTTTACACTTTATTATAGGAAAGCTTCTTAATTAAGACCCTAAAAATGCTAACCTAAAAATAAATACATTCAAGTTATATTAATTAAAGTTTATAATAATGAGGAATAGTTTTTCACTAAAAAATACCAAAAATGGTATGTGAAAATACAAGCCATAAACTTGGAGATGTGTATAAGAGACAGGTAGTACATTCCTTTCTGCTGCTTTCTATTGATTTTGGTGTTTTAAGGTTAACAGAGTTCTTAAACCTTTAAATGGCTATTCTTGCTGGTTCTGTACTTGGGAAGCTCTCTATGCATATCTGAGCTGAGGTCATTTGTCTCCACATTTTAGGAGTATAGACACTGCTCTAGTGACCAACAGCGGTGGTCAGCATGTCCCAATCCAGGTTGCACAGTGAGAGATTGAGGCCAGCTTCAGACATGAGTGAGCGACTTCACTTTCACTTTCCTCTCCTTAACCTCCCTCCATTCCAGTTTCCTTTTCTCTTTCCATCAGTATTCATGGCACAGTGACTATGTCCCAGGCACTGGTCTAGGCACCTGAGTACATTAAGGAACAAACAAAAAGCAGACAAAAAATTTCTCCCATCATGAAACTTTCCATTTGTATCAAATTAAAAATAAAGTGCTATAACATTTATTGTTATTGTTGGTTTGTATAGTTGATATACAACTCTTGATATACAGATGAACAATGTGGGGGTCAATCCGTGTATATTTATTGTCAGCCCTCTGTATCCTTGGTTCCTCTTATCTATGAATTCAACCAGCCACTGATTATGTAGCCCTCCCTGTAGTATTTACTATTGAAAAATATCTGCATGTAAGTGGGACTGGGCAGTTCAAACCTTCATTGTTCAGGGTCAACTGTAGTTGGCTAACTATTGTTGGAATTGGTCTAACAGTAACATGTGTTGTTAATTATTGTCATAAGTGCTATAAGAAAAATAGCATAAGAAAGATTAGGAAGAGTCAGGGTGGGAGAGCTGCAACTTAGGGTGGACAAGAGAGGGCTCATCAAGACAATGTGAGAGAAGCAAAGTTCCAGAGCAGAGATTCCAGGCAGTTCTGTGGATCTCCAGCATACCATTAATGCCTAGAACATGATCTCTTGAATGTGGGCAGGCTTTTAATAGCACCAAAGGGACAGAGCCTCTTGACACCCATTCTTGAATTTTCCAAAGCATTTTCCTCCCTTGACCTACGTTCTTTCCAGTTCATTTGGGTTCTCTATGGTGTTTGGCTCTAGTGACTGAATTTAGAAAAGGATGTGGAGTAACTGGAGTAGATTGAGAAAACATACATGTTCAAAGTGAAGGAAAAAGATGGTTAAGAGGAGATCTGAATTAATTTTTGGACATTGAATGGTTTGGTGAAAGCTCGCCAATTTTTTTTTTTCAGTAAATGTCTTTTGTATTGAACGATTGACAATGGTAAAGGTTCTGATGAGGAAGTGTGTAAGTGCAGGTGGGCTTAGGTAAATAGACTTGCTGCTGCTGCTAAGTCACTTCAGTCGTGTCCGACTCTGTGCGACCCCATAGACGGCAGCCCACCAGGCTCTCCCGGAGATACATAAATCTATTGATACATAAATGGGAAGGAGATGAGGTCCCTCCCTTCCTATTAAGATGGTAACTTGATAAACTTAGAATCATTCCCTTCAATAGACCTAAAAGACATTTGCGTCTGCATTTATAATCTATCCCTCTGGTCTTGGAGCCTGTTAATGCCAGAAGTTCAATCATCTTTTCCTCTTTTTACACTCAAACATCTAAAAGGTTGATTTTCAAGGTCCATCAGTTTAATTACATCAGCCTGTTGGATCTTACTGTCTCAAGAGGAAAAAACTAGACTAGTGGACACTCTGCAAATGTATGTTGATGCACTTTGATGAGTTGTAAACTTCAAAGGATCCAAAGAGCTATGGCAGATGGTTAAAATCTTGGAGTTTGCAGCCAGACAGGCTTGAGGGCAAGTTCTACCTTTACCCTTGATCATATCACTACTAAATGACACTCTGTAAGGAGACTGTAAAGCACCTACTTCATAATGTGAAGATTCAATGGGAAAAACTGAATCCAGCAGCGTATGCAAAAGAAAATGTATTATTCTAAAATATAATTTATTTTTAGGATGCAATATCATTTAATGTTAGAAAAATGAAATTACCTGTATTAAAGGTTTAAGGAGAAAAATTACATTAACATTTCAGTTGACTCATGAAGATTCTTGAATAGAATTCAACATCTACTAGTGATTTACAAAACAAAAACAACAAAACAAACAAAAACCTTTAGCAAATGAGTAGAAGATGAGTGCTTCTTTAACATGATAAAGATTATCAATGAGAAAATGTAATGAATGTTAGTTTAAATTGCTAAATATTAAAAATATTTCTTTTAAAATCCTGTCTCTTATACACATCTTGAGAGAAATAATTGAGATTGCATAGATATCTGGACTGATGATTATACAGAGGTCTGGTTGCTGTTGTTCTTTGGATAGAAAACCAAGCTAAAGAGCCATCTGCCTCTTCCTGTGCTAGTTATGGTATTATTTTCCTTATCAACTTTATTGGAAAATATTTTCTGTCTAATAAACCTGCATCCAAGTACTGCATTTCGGACTCTTTTGTTGACCATGATGGCTACTCCAGTTCTTCTGAGGGATTCCTGCCCACAGATTAACTTTGCTAATTACATTATCTTTTACTTAGCTACATTAAACTTAGTATATTTATTCCCTGAACAAATAGATGAGGAAAGTAACTAGAAAGTACTTCCTGGGCCAGCAAATTACATACAAGACCACATTTTTATTAAGTAATCAACAATGATTAACTATAGGAAAAAAATGAAAGAAATAAAAAGTTTAAATTACTTGGTGTTAGAGTCAAATTTTATTGGTATGATCCAACCCTCTATTTACCAGCATTACCGTTCTCCTATAAAAGTTTAAAGGCTTTTCCTTCTTCAAATAAAAATCCTTCACTAAAAAAAAAAAAAACTAAATACAGCTAAATAAAATATTCCACTGCTGAAAGTAATTACTTCAATAGTATTAATTTAACATTTCACATATTATATTTTCAGTATATTCACTAAAAAAGAAAAAAACTTTATTGAAATTACCAGATATAATTTAACATAATGCTTCAAAACACTAATAGAAATATGAATTAACAACAAAAGTTGTGAATTTTAAATACACATTAAACATTTTGGGGGAATACTGTTCAGTTCAGTTCATTCGCTCAGTCGTGTCTGACTCTTTGCGATCCCATGAATCACAGCACGCCAGGCCTCCCTGTTCGTCACCATCTCCCGGAGTTCACTCAGACTCCCATCCATCGAGTCAGTGATGCCATCCAGCCATCTCATCCTCAGTCGTCCCTTTCTCCTCCTGCCCCCAATCCCTCCCACCATCAGAGTCTTTTCCAATGAGTCAACTCTTCACATGAGGTGGCTAAAGTACTGGAGTTTCAGCTTTAGCATCATTCCTTCCAAAGAAATCCCAGGGCTGATCTCCTTCAGAATGGACTGGTTGGATCTCCTTGCAGTCCAAGGG
>SJYT01032864.1:130326-171713 GCA_006410635.1 Cephalophus harveyi
GTCTAGTCAAGGGTATGGTTTTTCCTGTGGTCAGGTATGGATGTGAGAGTTGGACTAGAAGAATTGATGCTTTTGAACTGTGGTGTTGGAGAAGACTCTTGAGAGTCCCTTGGACTGCAAGGAGATCCAACCAGTCCATTCTGAAGGAGGTCAGCCCTGGGATTTCTTTGGAAGGACTGATGCTAAAGCTGAAGCTCCAGTACTTTGGGCACCTCATGCGAAGAGTTGACTCATTGGAAAAGACTTTGATGCTGGGAGGGATTGGGGGCAGGAGGAGAAGGGGACAACAGAGGATGAGATGGCTGGATGGCATCACAGACTCGATGAACGTGAGTCTGAGTGAACTCTGGGAGTTGGTGATGGACAGGGAGGCCTGGCGTGCTGTGATTCATGGGGTCGCAAAGAGTCGGACACGACCGAGCGACCGAACTGAGCTGAAACAATATTATTTAAAACATAAAATGATAGGATGTAATGTAATAGACATTTTACAAACACACTAAGAACACAATTATTTGCTTGATTAAAAAACTACCTTCTTACTTAGAAACTGTTACTAGTAACAAAAGAGAAACTCTATTAGTAAACATTTTCCACAAAAATTTCTATCACTAACAGCACAATTATTTCAGCGCCTACTGTGTGTGCTATGCATTCAGATAAATGTTCTCATTTCCTTTACAATATCTATTTAGTTAAATTCTGGACAAGGCTCTCTTACCTTTGTTATAAGATAACCTGCCCAAGATGCTGACCATTCCGCAAAATTATTACCTAATTTACTTAAGTAAATTGGCTTCTTTACTCCAGACCAATCTGTTGATTTCTGAGAACTCTTATATCTGTAATTTAAAAATTATTTATTAAAAAAATATATATATCAATCTGTCTAAAACTTTAGTATAAGGAATTATTTCAACTCTTTTGCTGACTACCCCAATACAGCCTTGCCTTTACTGAAATCTGGCTAAAGACACTACTTTCCCTAAAGCCTTCTTAGTGATGGGGTGATAGGTCATTCTTGAACTTCCCAAGTACATCAAAGTATTTGAGTCTGCTTCTTCCCTTCCTCAATGCTCTTTCAGATCCTTCCAACCCCACCCTGCAACCAAAAAGATCTGTTCCTTTGAGGTTCAAGTCATCCACATATATATACTATACTATACTCATTATGGACATCTACCAACTCACTGATAAATTTAGCAGATTGCTCAGCATTTTCTTTCCTCTCCAAGTCTTATCATCCTGAGTGACTTCAATGTCCGGTTGGACCATCTAGTCAAACTGAAAACTTCTCCGTGGCTTTCTCCTCTACTTCTTTTTCGGGACTCCCTTGCCAAAACAGAGAAACTTCTTCACTTCCAAAATGTACTATTTAGACCCCACTTTGCGGCCACAGTTTTCCAAATTTCCAGTTCTTTCACCCAGTTACTGACACATCTATTCTCTCTCATTGAGATCTTCTGTCTCTTGATTCTGCTAAACTCTTCTAACCTACAATACCTCCTTTTCATTTACTTCTTTTCCTAACCAGCTTGGTTTCTATGGTCCTTCACTTCAAGCATTCTCTTGGTAATATCCTCTATATGCTCCAATGCCACATTGTCTTTACCAGCTGGACCCATCTGCCAAGCTCCAAATCTTGGATCAGTCTAAATGCTTGCCTTCACTGAAATAATATCAAGGTCACTGCATCAATAGAGGAAAGAAATTGTTTATGAGATAGTACTACTACATATCTTAAGTTTTCAACCTCAGTGGACCTCTATGCTGCCCAGAAATCCTAAATATTCCTTATCAGCTCTCTCTTCTGTTTTCCACAGTGGCTATTTCAAATGATCATTATTCTCCTTATGTGACCTATTACCAACTGCACTGCTACTTTCAGCCAATAATCTTGTCTCTTATAGTCTTACTTCATGGAGAAAAAAGAAACCATTAACACAACCCCACAGTTAAATTTGTAAATAAGTTCTATCCATCACTTTTATCTTCCCCTGTTACAGAGAAAGAGATGTCACTTACTTTAATCACCTATGAGATATATGGCTAGTATTCTGGATGCTCCTTGGGGCCTTATTTTAACAATTATCACTTCTCTCTCTTCCATAACTTCAACATGACTCTTTCTATTTGCTCCTCAGAACTAACATTTAAACCTGTTCAAACAGGTCTTATTTTACACACGTGTACAGCAATTATTGAGGTAAGTCGGTTCCTTTTTAATCATCAGTGTAAGGTTTGGAAATGAAAAATATAACTAATGCCCTACACTCAAGGTTCTCAGCAAACATTATGTATTTCACTGTATTGCAAATTGCTAAAAAATGAAAAATCCAATGTCTCTCAGTTAACCATCATTATTTTGAACCATCACAAATATACTTCTCTGGATGATTTTTACAAGTTTTATGCTGAACTTAGAAACTATGGATATGGGGAACAAGTAAGGCTCTGTCAAGTCACATCCTGACATTTTCTCCTAAAATTATTTCTGTGGCAATTGTGAACCATAGGTGATTGATCTATCTAGTTCACAGAAACTCTTAAGCATCTATAAGTGCTATAAAATACAGATAAAGAAACGGAGAAGTATAGAGTTCTCAAAACAGAAAAAACAAACTTTATCTTAATAGACTATATCTTTAAATAGTACTATTCATAAGAAATAAAATGATGTTTAAAAAGTTTCTAAATATTAAAAGGTATGTAGCAAATAAGTATACATACTTAAGGGCTCTTATAAAGAATTTTACTATGTGCCTAGGTACTGTACTAGGGTTCAAAAGCTAAAGTAATTATCCAAGGTCAAATATCCAATAATTTTGGGACTTAGACTAACTAAAACTAAAGTTTCTAACTAAAAATAATCAATGGACTTCAATCAATCCTAACAAAGTTTTCAAAATGGTAAAAATAAAAGGTTAGAAAAAAATATTTTTTTAAAGGAGAAGAAAATATTTTCACAGGGCTTCCCAGATGGCACTAGTGGTAAAGAACCCGGCTGTCCATGTAGGAAACTTAAGAAACACGAGTTCAATCTCTTGGTCAGGGAAGATTCACTGGAGGACGGCATGGCAACCCACTCCAGTATTCATGTTTAGAGAATCCCATGCACAGAGGAGCCTGGCAGGCTATAGTCCAAAGGGTTGCAAAGAGTTGGACACAACTGAAGTGACTTAGCACACACACATCAAAAGTTTCAACTCATATTCAATTTAAAGTAGATTTTTTTCCCAAAGTACCACTGACGGTTGAATTAAAAAATAATCCTTTCAGCTTCAAGAGTTTGTCTAAATATTCAAAGTTATAGAATTTAAACAATGAGCAGATTGTTCTCATTTTGACAAGATTATAAACATAAATCATAGTGGAAAAATACATATTAGAACATACTAAAAACACTTTTAAAGCTAAAATGTTATATGAAAAGTAACATTTATTTTATAAAGTTAAAAACAATTCTATCAAAATAGTATTAATGAGTTTACAGACCTAGTATTTAGATGCGGTTCCAGTATTTCCCGAACATGCTCAGGAAATCGCCTCCACAATTGGTGACCGGGGCCATCAGTTTGCATCTCTCTGCAGTCATAAATGGAAAGTAACTCCTACAAATATATATTTTACAGTTGTAAATCATCAATGAAACAGATACACCTTTACATCCACCAACATTCTACATACTACAGCTATAAAAATACATAGAAAAATATATAAAATTATAACATTTTGGAGTTATGAACTTGCTTAGATTTATCTCAGTGCTTAAAACCATTCAGGTGAATTACTCAAGGTCACAAAGCTGTGGTAGTACCCATAATGGAACATGTAATTTGCATGCTACATATAATATATTCTAAAATAAATGACTAAGTTATTTGGAGGAAAAATTGGAATCTTCTATACTTGCAGACGAAGAAGGCAATGGCAACCCACTCAAGTACTCTTGCCTGGAGAATCTCATGGACAGGGGAGCCTGGTAGGCTGTAGTCCATGGGGTCACGAAGAGTTGGACACTTACTGAGCGACTTCACTTTCACTTTTCACTTTCATGCATTGGAGAAGGAAATGGCAACCCACTCCAGTGTTCTTGCCTCGAGAATCCCAGGGACGGCGGAGCCTGGTGGGCTGCCATCTGTGGGGTCGCACAGAGTCGGACACGACTGAAGCGACCTAGCAGCAGCAGCAGCAGCATACTTGCAGAATTTTTAGAGTGTGACCTTTTCTGAATTTTAATTAAAGTACCATAAATCTAAAATAGCTCAAAACTTCAAGATATTTCAAATTCTAGATATAACATACTGAGCTTAAAATTCTGAAAATAAGATGCAAATATTAAAGACCAATTTATTAGTCAAATTCAGCAATGAAATGGTTATATTTTACTTTCCTGAAAATAAAACAAGTGGGATTTTATAGATGAAGAAAAAAAACGTTTCTAATATCAATCTTTAACACAAGACAAATGTTAGGATATTATATCTTTTATCACCTACTATTCTTTCTTTACAATTCCACTATACTCTCGCTGAACTGTTCTCAAGCACATGTAAACACATTGTCATTTTTTCCATCTTTACCCCTCTTTCCTCCCTAGCTACTATCTCATTCTTCTGCTCTCCTTGACAGCAACACTCTTCAAAAGAATTTCTGTAATTTTTCTAATTCCTCTCTTCCCACATGTTCTTAAAAATACTCTAATGAGGCTTTCTAAACTACACTGAAACTGCTCTTTTCTACGTTACTATAGCCAATGGTCAATTCTTAGTCCTGAAATAATTACACCTATAGAATATGGTCAGCATTTAGATCACTCCATACTTCCTGAAGGGGCTTCCTTGGTGGCTCAGACAGTAAAGAATCTGCTTGCAATGTGGGAGACCTGGGTCAGATCCCTGGGTTGGAAAGATCCCCTGGAGTAGGAAACGGCAACCCACTCCAGTATTCTTGCCTGGAAAATTCCAAGGACAGAGGAGCTTGGCGGGCTCCAGTTTATGGGGGTGCAAAGAGTCCAACATGACTGAGTAACTAACACACACACAGACACACTTTCTGAAACACTTTCTTGTCTTCCAGAACACCATTTTTCCCACCTTACTGGTAGCTCCTTCTGCCTTTTCTTACTTTTTCCCTTTTCTCAGTGACTCCTCATTATCCAGATCTCAGTTACTAGAACCTTTTTACCTATACATACTTCCTCAGAATTACAGTTTCAGAATCATAGTTTGTAGTATGAACTATGAACACCTCCAAATTGTATCTTTAACTCAGGCCACTAATCATGAATTTCAGACCTGAATATCTAACAAAATAAAAAAAAAATATTTTAATTGAAAAAATATGAAAAGGGGCAAAGAAAACCAAACTAGAAAAGTGTTTGTTACTCGTATGGAAGATATAGGGATAATTTCCACTACATCCAAATACGTCTTAAAAGGTCAATTAAAAAATAGATCATTACCAAGGGAAAAATGGGAAAAGATCATTTAGAGAAAATTCACAAAAAGCAACAAATATATAAAAGATGTTACACTGCTCTTATAATTAAGTGCAAATTAATATGAAACAATATCATATTTTATCTGTCACATTGGCAAAGATTTAAAATTTTAATTAAAGGCAGGTTTGTCAAGGGAGTATAAAGTGGTGAAGCTTTTCTGATAATCAAATGTAAACTATATTTGCTCTGAGATTTTAATTTCAAGATATCTATATTATTGATATACTCACTCAANAAAAAAAAAAAAAAAGATCATTACCAAGGGAAAAATGGGAAAAGATCATTTAGAGAAAATTCACAAAAAGCAACAAATATATAAAAGATGTTACACTGCTCTTATAATTAAGTGTAAATTAATATGAAACAATATCATATTTTATCTGTCACATTGGCAAAGATTTAAAATTTTAATTAAAGGCAGGTTTGTCAAGGGAGTATAAAGTGGTGAAGCTTTTCTGATAATCAAATGTAAACTGTATTTGCTCTGAGATTTTAATTTCAAGATATCTATATTATTGATATACTCACTCAAATACTCAGAAATTGTATATATGTTTTCTAAATAATTTTTTTGTAAAGACAAGATATTGAACAGAACCTAGTTATCTTAAATAAAGTTTTCTAAACAAATTACAGTATGTTATATTGAATATAAAGTCAGCAAAAAGAATGAATTAGAGCTATATGTACTGACATGGAAAATTACACAACATATACTGCTAAACACAAAAGAAAATCAACAAATATGATCTGCTTGTTTGCTGGAGAACACACATATATTTGTATATAAATAGAAAAAATGTCAAAGTACGTATAATAATGTTAGAAGAGTGCATTTCTATACTCTTGAAATTTTTGTCAAGAACTTGTATTACTTTGATAATAAAAATGATAGATAAAAATTAAGAGTTCATAAAGTATAGAATTTACAACTTTCTTAATAGAATTTAATAACATAAAGCCAGTAAGGTCTACATATACTCTTACCTGAATGGCATAAGCAGCTGAATCTTGAGCTCGGCTGTTATCTGCATATGCAAGGTAAGCTCTTGTTAGTTCCATCAATAATCCATAGGCAAAGTTTGAATCTTCTACTCCAGTCTCAAAAAAAAAGAAAAAAATTATAGGATAATTTGTATACATTTTCTTAAATTGTACTGTGCATACCATGGTGAATTTAACTTAGTTACTTAAGTGAATTTAACTTAGAGAAGGAAAGCTCAGTAAGGTTCAAATGAAGTTTGGTACCAAGTCTAAAATATAATCTGTAGCTAAGAAGCCAAATCTAACACTTCTTAAACTATTTTTAAAGTGTTAGACTCATTCAAATTTTACAGAGTCAGCAATTTGCATATTTTGGTTTTTTAACTCTTAAAAAGAAAACTTGTTCTACAGAATTTCCTAAATTGCATTCTGTAGAACCTTGGTCACTTGAGAAGCTTCAAAAAATAATTTTAACATGCCCTTCTGTAGGAGATTCATAATGTTCTCCAATATGTTAAAGGTTCTGTTTAATTTTGTTTTACAAGATTTCCCACACACATTTGACCATGGAGCCATCTTTATATACACACTATTAAAACACCCTGGGAAATTAGTTTCTCATGGAGACATCGAGAAATTGGGTTTAAATAGTAAAATTTAAATAACCAATTAGATTTTAAGTATTTGTCACAATTATGTCAGAAAGTTTATTTAAAAGAATGCAGCACTCCAGACTAGAATTCAGCTTTATATTTTTTGGCTAAAGGTCTCTGCAATAGTATTAAGGAATAAACTCAGAAATTACCCAAATTATCTAATTTAGATTAACTTGCTACTAAGGACAAAACG
This sequence comes from Cephalophus harveyi, assembly GCA_006410635.1. Lineage (NCBI taxonomy): Eukaryota > Metazoa > Chordata > Mammalia > Artiodactyla > Bovidae > Cephalophus > Cephalophus harveyi. Next base: position 137,663 of record SJYT01032864.1, read on the forward strand.
GGTCGGCAGTGGTCTGCCACAGGGATGGGGCTCTGGGTACAGCTGTCTTGCGTATAGCATAAGCCCTCTTGGAGGGGGTTGCCATTAACCCCACCACAGAGCTGTCAGAGCTTACACCGGATTGGGAAATAGACTCTTAGAGGGCACAACAGAACTTTGTGCACCAGAAACCAGGAGAAAGGAGCAGTTACACCACAAGAGACTGTCCCAGACTTGGCTGTGGGTGTCCAGGAGTCTCCGGCAGAGGCGTGGGTCAGTGGTGGCACGCAGCAGGGTTGGGGGCACTGAGGGTAGCAGAGCATGCATGGGATCTTTTGAGGGAGGTCATCATTATCTTCATTACCTCCACCATAGTTTGGAGCCAGGTAAACAGCAGGGAGGGAACACAGCTCCACCCAACAACAGAAAATTGAATTAAAGATTTACTGAGCATAGCCCCGCCCATCAGAACAAGACCCAGTTTCCCCCTCAATCAGTCTCTACCATCAGGAAGCTTTCAAAGCTTCTTACCCTTCTCCATCAGAGGGAAGACAGTCTGAAAACCACAGTCACAGAGAAATAACTAATCTAATTACATGGACCACAGCCTTGTCTAACTCAATGAAACTATGAGCCATGCCGTGTAGGGCCACCCAAGACAGTCGGGTCATGGTGGAGAGTTCTGAAAAAATGTGGTCCACTGGAGAAGGGAATGGCAAATCACTTCAGTATTCTTGCCTTGAGAACCCTATGAACAGTATGAAAAGGCAAAAAGATAGGACAATGAAAGATGAACTCTCCAGGTCAGTAGGTGCCCAATATGCTACTGGAGATCAGTGGAGAAATAACTTCAGAAAGAACGAAGAGATGGAGCCAAAGCAAAAACAACACCCAGTTGCGGATGAGACTGGTGACGGAAGCAAGGTCCGATGCTGTAAAGAGCAATATTGCGTAGGAACCTGGATTATTAGCTCCATGAATCAAGGCAAATTGGAAGTGGTCAAACAGGAGATGGCAACAGTGAACTTCAACATTTTAGGATTCAGCAAACTAAAAGACTAGAATAGGTGAATTTAACTCAGATGACCATCATATCTACTACTGGGGACAAGAATCCCTTCGAAGAAATGGAGTAGCCCTCATAGTCAACAAGAATCCAAAATGCAGAACTTGGATACAATCTCAAAAACAACAGAATGATCTCTATTCCTTTCCAAGGCAAACCATTCAACATCACAGTAATCCAAGTCTATGCCCCGACCAGTAATGCTGAAGAAGCTGAAGTTGAATGGTTCTATGAAGACCTACAAGACCTTTTAGTATAACAACCAAAAAAGATGCCCTTTTCATTATAGGGGACTGGAATGCAAAGGTAGGAAGTCAAGAAGCACCTGGAGTAACAGGTAAATTTGGCTTTGGAGTAATAATGAAGAAGGGCAAAGGCTAAAAGAGTTTTGCCAAGAGAATGCATTGGTCATAGCAAACACCCACTTCCAACAACACAAGAGAAGACTCTACACATGGACATCACCAGATGGTCAACACCGAAATCAGACTGATTATGTTCTTTGCAGCCAAGTATGGAGAAGCTCTATACAGTCAGCAAAAACAAGACCGGGAGCTGACTGTGGCTCAAATCATGCACTCTTTATTGCCAAATTCAAACTTAAATTGAATAAAGTACGGAAAACCACTGGACCATTCAGCTATGACCTAAATCAAATCCCTAACAATTATACAAGGGAAGTCAGAAATAGATTTAAGGGACTAGATCTGATAGACAGGGTTCCTGATGAACCATGGACAGAGGTTCGTGACATTATACAGGAGACAGGAATTAAGACCATTCCCAAGAAAAAGAAATGCAAAAAGGCAAAATGGTTGTCTGAGGAGGCCTTACAAATAGCTGAGAAAAGAAGAGAAGCAAAAAGCAAAGGAGAAAAGAAAAGATATACCCATTTGAATGCAAGAGAGTTCCAGAAAAACATCTATTTCTGCTTTATTGACTATGCCAAAGCCTTTGACTGTGTGGATCACAATAAACTGTGGAAAATTCTGAAAAAGACAGGAATACCAGACCACCTGACCTGCCTCTTGAGAAACCTGTATGCAGGTCAGGAAGCAACAGTTAGAACTGGACATAGAACAACAGACTGGTCCCAAATAGGAAAAGGAGTTTGTCAAGGCTGTACATTGTCACCATGCTTATTTAACTTATATGCAGAGTACATCATGAGAAATGCTGGGCTGGATGAAGCACAAGCTGGAATCAAGATTGCTGGGAGAAACATCAATAACCTCAGATATGCAGATGACACCACCCTTATGGCAGAAAGTGAAGAAGAACTAAAAAGCCTCTTGATGAAAGTGAAAGAGGAGAATGAAAAAGTTGGCTTAAAGCTCAACATTCAGAAAACAAAGATCATGGCATCTGACTGATCCCATCACGTCATGGCAAACAGATGGGGAAACAGTGACAGGTTTTATTTTGGGGGGCCCCCAAATCACTGCAGATGGTGACTGCAGTCATGAAATTAAAAGAGGCTTGCTCCCTGTAAGAAAAGTTATGACCAACCTAGACAGCATATTAAAAAGCAGAGACATTACTTTGCCAACAAAGGTCCGTCTAGTTAAGGCTATGGTTTTTCCAGTAGTCATGTATGGATATGAGAGTTGTGCTATAATGAAAGCTGAGTGTCGAAGAATTGATGCTTTTGAACTGTGGTGTTGGAGAAGACTCTTGAGAGTCCCTTGGACTGCAAGGAGATCCAACCAGTCCATCTTAAGGGAAATCAATTCTGATTATTCATTGGAAGGACTGATGTTGAATCTGAAACCCCAATACTTTGGCCACCTGATGCAAAGAGCTGACTCATTTGAAAAGACCCTGATGCTGGGAAATAGTGAAGGCGGGAGGAGAAGGGGATGAGAGAGGATTAGATGGTTGGCATCATCGAATCAATGGACACGAATTTGAATAAACTCCAGGAGTTGGTGATGGACAGGAAGGCTGGGCATGCTGCAGTCCATAGGGTCACAAAGAGTTGGACACAACTCAACAACTGAACTGAACTGAAGGACAAACTGAATAGTTTCTTGTAAATGGAAATCCCATTTCTTAATCCCATTAGGAGAAAGAACTCTTCCTGTCAAACCAAATTATCATAACTTACCACAAATGTAAAATCTTTTCCTTGAGTGTCAGTGGTTGAGAAATCTAGTCGACCTGGATCTATTGCCCCCAATTCCCCTAAACATTCTCCACAGAGCAACCGAGCTTGAGAGTTTGCATCTTGGCAACCTTTCAAGAGGACTGTCACCAACTGTGAGATAACAGGTTCTACTGTTTCACTATCTGTTGCATATCTGATCAGTTTTTCCTAAAATAGAAGTAGAAAGAAAGTTTATATGTAACTTCTACAAACTAGTATACTTTCCTAAGTAGAAAGCTTAAAAACATTAAAGAATATCTGATAAATATTGACAAAATTAAACTCTGGTTCTACAGTCTTTTCACTGAGTTTTTGCTGAGTTCACATAATATAATTTACAATATGTTCTGTAGGATTAGAATCATAATTGTGTTTAAGAGTTTTTATTATTAATCCACTAAATAAATAGGGACTGAGTATTATTACACCAGTATACAGAAGACATGGTCTTATCCCAGTGAGTTCACAACCTAAAGTGAAAATAGACATACAAACAAATAATCAAAATATCATACAATATGTGCATTAACAAATATATGTACAAGGTAAAGAAGCAGTGAAAAAGATGAAAAAGAGCCCAGAGTATTTTTCAAGCATAATAGGTATTTCAATAATTCAAGAAGGAAGAGTTGTTAGTTCAAATAAGAAAACTGAAGAGTATAAAAAGCAAGTACAGGAGAAAAAGATACAGGAAAAGAATTTGATGAGGATGATTTTTTTAAAAAAAGACACAGGAAAAAGAGGTAGGCTTTATGAAAAAAAATGTTGGTTCAAGTAATCTTTTTAAGTCTATCACCTGAGGATGCTGTAATAAAAAACTTAGGGATAAGAAGTGACTACTTTCGGCCAGGTAAGATTTAGACATTGTATCTTTTTAACCATTTTAGAACTACTTCATTTACACAATTTTCCTGCTAGCAAAAGTAAGGCACATACAAGCACTTCAAATTCCATGTTAAAACTGTAATTCAAATTAATGTAATATATTTTGAAAGAAAAATAAAAAGACAACTTTATCTCATCTAGAATCTTTAATAGTAGCTGACTTAAATTAACATTATAAGTTAACTCAGGCATAAATACTTTAAAGAGATGAACTAGGAAACAATAAACAGCAAAACTAATAAAATTATAGGCATTTATTACCTTGCTAAAACTAGATAATAAGGAAAAGAACATTTTAGTTGTAAAAGATAAATGCAGTTCATACTAAATATATAAATAAGACACTAAAAGAAAGATAATTTTAAAATATACTTATTTAATAAGTTTGGACTTCCCTGGTGGCTCAGACAGTAAAGCGTCTGTCTACAATGCAGGAGACCTGGGTTCGACCCCTAGGTTGCGAAGATTCCCTGGAGAAGGAAATGGCAACCCACTCCAGTACTCTTGCCTAGAAAATCCTGTGGATGGAGGAGCCTGGTGCAGGCTACTGACCATGGGGTCGCAAAGAGTCGGACACGACTGAGTGAAATCACTTACTTAAAAATGTTTTTACTTCACTTCTAGGTTACATAAACTGGGTTTGTATTTTCAACAAAAAATATCCAATTCCAAAAGAATTATGTGTTCAATGCATCTATTTAGAAAGTGTTTTTAACGTATGAATCCAATTTTATCATTTTCCAAATGTCTAACCAATTGTCAAAAAACAAATCCATGTTTGCTCTAATTATTTGAAATGTTATTTTTATATCATAAATTTCCATATATGCTTGGGTCTATTTTTGGACTTTCTATTTCTTCCCACTGGTCTGTTTATTCATGTACCAGTATCACACTTTTATAATAATTATAGAGGCTATAGAGTATACTACATAGAATATATTAATGTCTGGGAGGGCTCCTGAACTCTCATAGTTGCTTTTTTTCCCCCAGATTTTTCCTAGCTATTTTTACATGTTTGTTCTTCTGTCTGAACATTAGTATGAAGTTTTCTAGTTAAAAAAAAAACCAACTTGGCAACTTTGGGATGGCATTAACTTTATATATATTATACTAGGGAGAACTAAAATTTCATAATATTGAGCCAACTTAATAAATAAGGGGTGTTTCTGTTTAAATCAAATATATTTTTGTGTCTATCAGGAGTGTTTCAAAGTTCTCCTTACTGGTTTATACATTTCTTGTTACGCTTATTGCTAAGTATATTATCTTTCTGTTACTAATACAAATTGGGTTTTCCAACAAGTCTTCTACTAGTTACAGCTAGTTATATGAAGATTATGATTTCTATATTCTCTTTACTGAATTTGTTTGAGTTATTGATATTTTCTATAGTTTTTCAAGTATATTACATGTCATCTGTAAACAGGGCTATTTTCATGTCTTTTCCAAATCTTATGCCTCTGATGGTTTTCTCTAATCTAAATTCATTGTTAATACTTCCAACTGAATATTAAATTGCAGTGGAGATAATGAGCAAGTTTATTTTTAGTGGGAAGGTGTCTTATCTCCCCATGAAGCGTGCATGTGTGTGTGCACACATACGTATGTAGTATCATATACACATATATGTATACATTTATGATATATCAAAGTATTATCCATCGATTCCTATTTTCTTGAGTGCTTTTATCTGAAATGGATGTTATAGTTTGTCAAAGGCTATTTCAGCATTTATGAAAATAACGGTATTATATTTTCTGTTTAATTCTTAGTTCTCTCATCATTTTCCCCCAATCTCTGAGCCCCAGGCAACCACTAATCTGTCTCCTCTCTCTAGGAGTTTAGTTCCTCAGAAGTATATACATTCATAATGTATCTTCTTTGTAAATTCTGTATCTTCTCTTGTATCTTTGTGAATTACAGCGTTTAGCAGGACAAAGTGCCCTCTTTTTGTCACATTTGATACTTTTTGGTTTCTATTCTACTTTGTCTGGTGGCAGAATCAGAACTCCTATTTTCTTATTTCAATTTATCTGTCATAAATTTGCTCCTTCCTTTACTTTTAGCCTTTCTAAATATTTTATTTTATATGTGTGTATTACAGAGTTGTTTTCTGCTTTGTAAAACAATTTGTAATTTTTTTTCTGTTAAGGTCTTTTCACATTTATTAATATGATTGATATGTTGGGCCTCAATTCTATCAGCTTTTTAAAATTATAATACTATATATATTATAATCAGTTCCTAAAAATTAATTTCTTTTGGTACAGAATAAAACTTATACTTTTGTTCTAGAGTTATCCTTTATATAAACAGGCTTCCCTGGTGGCTCAGATGGTAAAGAACCAGCCTGCAATACAGGAGACCCAGGTTTAATCCCTGGGTCAGGAAGATCCCTCAGAGAAGGCAATGGAAATCCACTCCAGTATTCTTGCCTGGAGAATCCCATGCCTTTTAAAATTATAATACTGTATGTATTATAATTTTAATTATAGCTCCTAAAATTTAATTTCTTTTGGTACAGAAGAAAATTTATACTTTTGTTCTAGAGTTATCCTTTATATAGAGGTATCCTTTATATAAATAAAAAAGTATCTTTATTTAATCTTCTTTAACCAGTTTGCCAGTTTTATATAGTATATTTTGACTCCTAGTTATTGCCTACACAATATGGACTAAGCTCATTTTACTCATATCTTAGTCTCTTTTTCTCTCATTGAAAAAAATGAATTCTATCTTATTAAAATGCTATAGCATTTACATAGAATTCTCCTGAAGTTGCCCCACTGTTGTTAAATATATAACTAGTAACCATCAGTTCTTTCGTCAAAGTCTCCCCAGTCATCACTTCATTGAATGAAGCCATTCTCTAGCATATCTCTTAGGAAGGGCTTGCTTGTGAAACTTGTATTTCTTCAGTTCTTATATGTTAAAACTCTGTTTATTATCCATGATATTCTAAGGACAGCTTGCCTTATTATGTCCTTTACATTTTTGAAAATGCTGCTATCCTCTAGGTCTATTCTGTATATTACTGTTGAGAATAATGATACTAATTTACTTTACTTGCCTTTTTAAGTGATTTTTTAAGTATTTTTTTACCTGTAGGTCCTGAAGATTTCTTATTATTAAAGTCTAAGATATGTCTCAGAGCTGACTATGCTGGGGTCAATTTTTATAGGTACACAATGGGTCCTTTCAATATACAGACTTAGGTCTTTTATTTACAGAAAAATTACTTGGATTATAGCTTTAAATATTAGAACTATTGTTTTATGTTTCTTCTTTACAAACTTCACTTGTATGTGAGATCTTTGCCGAGTTTCCATTTCACCTGCTTTTTTGATTCTCTGTACTCCTTTCTCTGATCTCATTTTTGTTCTCTTGATTATTCTCCTGCCTTTCTTCAATGCTCCTTCCTAAAGTTTTAGTCATATATATTCCTCCCGTATGCTCCTTATAATTTAATCTTCATTTCTTCAATTTCTTTCTTCAGTTTAGTCACCTCTTGTTTCCTATCTTGCTTTTTTGCCCATTTCTCTTTTTAAATTCTTCATTCAATTCCTCTCTTTTTGGGAGGGAGGGACATGCCAGATAGCCTGTGATATCTTAGATGATGTTACCTGCTTGCCACAGTTGGAAAAGAAATCACTTTTCTTGTTTGTCCTAGATGTTTTGGGGCAGTGTGCTGATTATATTTTTTACTGATAATGCAGATTTACAGTTGGGAGAGTGTAATATCTACACTCAAAGAGATTCAAGGCTACTCTATGTGGTAGCATCATGTCCACATTGGCTGCTTCCCACCTTGGGTGTACAAGCTCACTGACCCAGAAGAATGTACTTGCTACCATCATGTATATCTTTTATCCTAAGAAAATGCTTCTATCATGAAAACAAATATAACCCAGTTTGCAATCAACTAACTCCTAAGGGTCGTAGGCTCTCACATCTTATCATGAGTTCTTGATACGCAAAAATGAAAACTTCATTAACAATTTTTTTCCATTTTATAGATTTATAGTGATCTGGTATTTTAAATACCAATTCTCACTCTCACCAAGGTTTGGGATAATCTATATTATGTTGACAAGGAAAAGAATAAAGTTCACTGGCCTCATAAAAACTTAAAATTTAGCTTTATTAAAACTAACAGAATTAATTCCATCAAATTGAAAAATAGCAAAATTATTGAAATTTTACATGAAAGATATCTATAGGAAATTACATGAGAAGACTCATATAAATTGCATACATCCTTTCTTAGGAAGATGCAGTAACCTAAAATATAACTGCCAAATCATGATCCTTCAAAAAAACAAGGAAAAAATATGCAAACCTCTTCAGCCTTAAAGGGCATCTCATGAATTTACTGATTCTAGGTCAGCTCTGATAATCTTGCTAAAATAAAAATCACTTTTTTTCATTGAACCTACTGAATCTCAAGCAAATATGCCTATCGTCATCTTTTCTTGAAAGCCACCCTTTCTTTCCTGCAGCTTTTTAATTGTATCTTAGGCTTCCCTGGTGGCTTAAACTGTAAAGAATCTGCCTGCAATGTAGGAGACTCGGATTTGATCCCGGGGTAGGGAAGATTCTCTGGAGAAGGGAATGAGTACCCACTCTAGTATTCTTGCCTAGAGAATCCCAAGGACAGGGAAGCCTGGTGGGCTACAGTCCATGGGATTGCAGAGTTGGATACAACTGAGCACCTGACACTTTCACTTTTCATACCTGATTTTTATACAAGGTTTCCTTCAAGCTCGTAAGAGCATGAATACGGACATCTACATTTTCATGCTGAATTGCTTTCATGGATAACTGAAGAGTTGTCTGAAGATCAGTACTCTCAGAGGTCTCCTATAAAAAGACCACAGAGAGATACACCTTATCAGTTAATCACATCAGGAACCATTTCAGAAGGTCTGGATTTCCTACAAACCATCAAAGTAGTTAAACAGTACCCCAATTGAATGCAGTTTTAAAGAGTAATTTCTATCTCTTCTTTTGTATAGCATATCAATTTTCAGTAATTCTCAAGGAAAGGGAGTTTCTTCCAAAATTTTTAGTTTTAGAGAAAATTTTATATCAACTAAATAAGAATTTACTTATCCAAAATAAATTCTTCTTGGTAAGAAATACAAGTTTCCCTTAATTTAAAAAGGGCTACATAAAAGCCTTGAACAAGGTCTACAGATTATGCAGATAACTCACTCCTTATTTTGATTACTTACTTATGACTGATGATTTACCCAGTAAAAAAGCATATAAAGTCTTCAGAATCAATTTTGGGATCTGTAGTAAATACATTTTCTACTCTGACCCATACTCAGGTATCCCACTTTCTGCCCTAAAATAAAATCACCAACAATCTTTTTTAAATTTCAGAGAGTTCACTGAACTTCCAGATGTTGGAATGATAGATGATTCTCCTAAAGCTCAGAATTAGTCAGACCTGACATATCTATACCATGGTTTATAGCACAAAGTAATTGGAATCTTCCCACAGCATTTTTTTTCCTTTACTCAGAGTATGCAGCTATGGTCACTTCTTTTAGGGACTGTAAGTAAGAACATATTGATCTGGGTAGGGATGGCACAAAAACTGTATCCTTTGCTCTCTGTTCTATCTAATTCTATATTACATCTTTGATCCAGATGCTAAAACTTTCTTCTAAAAATCAGACTCAAGATAGGATTATACAGTCATCAGAAATTAGGCATCAGAATATGACTATAATATCCCCAGACATCATTCTAAAGAACCTCTGTGTTTTAGCACTTGGAAATAATTTTGTATGAACGATCTTCTAAACCATACATAAAAAACTGAATACCTTTCTATATTCCTGTAGAACTGCTTTTATCTTTTTTAATTCTTGATGATCAGGTAAAAAATATATTTCATGAAGAAAATCTTGCACAGCATCCCTAACAGTCAGTTGAAAGAAAAAGAATTATTTACCAAATATGAACACTAAAAACAAAAAATATATACAAAGCAGAGGTTGAAACTAAGGTCAACTTAATTCACATTTAAAAGTGCTAGCTGATTGTTGACATGTCTAGGATGATCAGTCAATACTGGCAAATAATCAAATCTGAGAAAATCACCCTGTAGCAGTCTGCTACATTAGTGGCTCTGAAAAATCTCTATGTCTTGATACACGATCCCATGTAGAGTCACTTCAGCTTCAATTGGGGCTAGGTGTGTGATTTGTTTTAAAAATTAGAATGTGGCAGAGGAGATGCTGAACTGACTTTGGGCCTAAGTGTTAAAAAGGTCTGGCAGCTCCTGGTTTTGTTCTCATGAGAGTCCTGAGTCACCATGTAAGAAGTCTGGTCACCATCAGGGACAAGCTACATGGAGAGAGTAAGAGCTCTGAGACTAAATGGAAAGAGGGAGAAGTCCAGTCAAGTCTACCTACTGGCAGACTGCCATGACCACTGGTAAGAACAGCCAAGGAACTGACCAGCTGAACCCAGCCCAGACTGCAAAATTATGAGTACAAGGTTTTGAAGTGGTTTATACTGCAGCAATAGAAACTCAACCCCAAAATACAAATTCTCACAAAGATATATTAGAGAAAAATACATAAGTAATTCTTACTGGAGGCTACAATTTTTAACATGCTTCAAATATAAAGCCCTAATACTTCTAGGTCCAAATAAAAGGGTTTCTAAATTCTATATTTGCTAACTCATGCAACAAACAGGTATTAAGTAACTCCTATGTGCTATTTCCTAGAAGCTGGGGATGTAACAACCAAGAAAACTGCAGTAATTCCTTCACTCAGAGAGCTTAAAGTTTTCTCTCTAGTAGAGTGAAAGAGAATTGTTTCATTATATGAAAAGGTAGAGAAATAATTCCTCTATAATAAACAGCACAGATAAATTATTTGCATAACAATCCAAAAGGTATTTGAAAAGTGATCTAGATCAGTGATAATGTTGTTCTACTATGTTCAGAATACCAAAAATAAAAGTATTTTAATTGGAAAAAACTCCATTATCTTTTTATTCTTTATTTACTCCTTGATTGGATAGTTCCTAAAAATGACTAATGGAATTGCAATAGCATATGGATAAGTAAGTAAATAGTACTTAAATTCTAATTTTTCAGAAGCAAAGGAACCCTGATATACAACAGTATGTACAAAAATGAAAAATAAAAACAGGTGTATAGAAAGACATTCCAAACTAAAAAGCAGCCTGAGTGAAAAATAAAAATGGAAAGGAGTAATGCATATTCTTGCATTAGCAATGTGGATTGACTATAGCCTGGTATCTGCTTTGAAAAATCTTGGCAAAGAATTTTAAGAAATAACATGTGGCCAGATTTTAGAAAGCTTTAAATATCCAGATAAACAATTTGCAATTCAGAAATGGAGAATCACAGAATGTCTCTCCATGCTGGAATGATAAAGAGATGTTTTAAAACATGAACAATACAAAGAAACATAATAAAAACTTAAAGGAAGGGAGGCTGGTTAAAGGGTTATTGCAATGAATAAGGGTTTAAACTGATAAAAAATAATTTTGAGCTATTGATCTACTATTAAGTTTATAATTACAATAAAAGCCATGTCACAACTGAAAGTCATATCAGTTTGATATGTATTAACTTTAAACATGTCAATTACTTCTATTTATTAATGGACTCTAAATTAAAAAGAATGTGAACAGTTTACTCACAGTAATCCTAATACCTTGATACAAAAATGCAGTAATAAAAACCTGCTATCTCTATTTCATTTACAATACCTGTTTTCAATTATGAGGTAGTGAAATATAGCTGCAGTTTCTTTAGGCTGGATATGTATGAGTGGTAACAAAGCTACTATTACATGACTGAGAAGGGAGCCTAGATAAGCATGATCCAGGCAACGAACAAAGCAGTCCCAAGCTCTATGTGGAAAAAAAAAAAAGTTAAAAGTCACATCAGTTAATTATTAGCTGAACAGACAATGATAAATACAAACAATAAGAATATAAGGCAGCTGTAAAAATGCAATAAAGATTAGTCAGTATTCTCAAATCAAGTGACCTCTATAATACACTAAGTCGAAAAAAAGCAAGATGAAAAACAAAGCTTATAATATGCTACCTTTTGGGGCAGGATTAATATGAAAAAAAAAAAAGCATCTGTGAGTGTGTATACATCTGCTTATACTTTTAGAAAGGGGGGACTACACAAAATAAAATTGGACACATCTATTTTTAGCAATTTAGGAATGACAGCTAGGTTCTTTGAGTGTAACTTATTACACAAATTTGAATTAAGGACAAAGTAAATGTTTTATATGATTTTTAAATTAAATAAAATAAACGGAAAAATCAATCTCTAAAAATATTAAGCAAATTGAAATAACTGAACCTCACAATACCAAGTAGATGGCACAGGCACACAGGAAAAATTTATTTTAGATGACTTTAAAACATATTATTCTTTTTTAAAAAATTATCTTTCATATTCTTTTCCATTATAATTTATCACAGAATTTTGAATATAGTAAAACATTATTCTGACGGTACATCTCCAATAAAATTCAGTCAAGAACAAAAAGAAACTTTAAGAAGCTTAAACTGCATTCAGGAGTTTTATTGTTAGCACTAATATTGAAATTAAACTAAATTAGCAATCAGCCAAATCCTACATGCCAAAATCTCAATGTTTCTTTTCCATTATAATTTATCACAGAATTTTGAATATAGTAAAACATTATTCTGACTGTACATCTCCAATAAAATTCAGTCAAGAACAAAAAGAAACTTTAAGAAGCTTAAACTGCATTCAGGAGTTTTATTGTTAGCACTAATATTGAAATTAAACTAAATTAGCAATCAGCCAAATCCTACATGCCAAAATCTCAATGTCCAAAAAGAAATGTGGAGAGGGTGTTTAAGGGATTAATCTATTTATAGGACTTACTTAGGGGGCCATACAATCAAATGTGTGACATTTTATTTGGATTTTAATTCAAACAAGTCAACATCTTTGGGGAAAACATATCTGAGACAATTGGAGAAATCTGAATTTTAGAAGATATTAAGGAAATCCTTATTAATTCTGCTAAGTATAATAATTTATGATGGTTACATATTTTTAAGATGTCCTTATCCATTAGATACATCTAAGGTTTTAGAAATAAAATGATATGATATTGGGTTTTCTTTAAAACATTCTAAGTAACAATAACTAGAAGTAGAAGGGTTAAATAAAATAAGATTAACAAGATTGCTAACTACTGAGGTTGGAAAGTGAGTATGTAGGGGTTTGTTATATTATTCTATTTCTCAGGATATTAAAAGATTTCACAGCAAAATGTTTTAAAAGAAGTAAACACATTCCCTTTTCAGTGCAAATGCCCCTCTATATTACAACTGGTTTGAACCCAATTTCCCTCAAAGGGATAAGAATTCAAGTTAGTGTTACTGGAAGATGCAAAATATCTAATGAACTCAGGTCGTTATTTACCTGCAACACAATTCAGGAAAATCATCCTTGAATCGAAGGCCAGTTCTCAGTGTGGTCATCATCTTCACCCTCACAGAACTGACATGTTTGGGTCCCATCAATTTCATCAAAGACATTAAACTGTTCAAGGCCTGAAAAGTAGGTAGGGCTTCAAAATAAAGCCATAAACAAGCTGGCAGGAGCAAATGAGCCCTAAGGACCAGTGCTTTCCATCCTAATCTCAGTGTATATCTATTCTCTGACAACCCAAAGCCTAATGGCGGTAGTTCATTTTGTTCAAGTGCTTATGTAAGAATTATAATTTGAAAAATACAAGTTGGGTTCCTTTTATTTCCTGCTTTTGAAAGTGATTTGTTATTTTGGTCCTTGTGGTCTTCTTAAGCAGTAATTTTCAAATTTATTAAAACCATAATAACTATTTTTTAAACTTCTTCATATCCATCCTGAACAGCTATGTAACACATGCATTTATGTCCTAATGGTACTAAATTCAAATGCTCTAATTTAGTAAAACAAGTAACTAATGACATACTCAGAAAATAGTACACACATTTTATTGTGTGGAACACAGAATCAGACTTGTATGAATAGCTTCAGATTCTAATGAATGGGTAAAGAAACTCTCCTGTCAACCTTAACTCTGTGGAAAAACATGAAAACTCTTTATGTTTTAAACAAACAAACTCTAGTTTTCTTAGGTTTGAGGTTACCCTTTCACTTGGGATAACAATAAGAAAGATTTTACATACACAGAAGTCGTTTTGGGGATTAAATTCACCAGCTGACACCAAAAGAACAAGTATATGTTGCTGAAATTTTCATAGATTAATATTGTACCCCGTCTTTCCTAGCTCTTTAAGGTCATTAAGAAAGTGGAGTGTAGATTGAAAAAAAAGCATCTATTCATGGGTTTTTATTATAATTTTACTGACTGCAGAGTGGGAAGCAATAAAAAGGAAAATTTAATCAGTATCTAAAATACTATCCCAAACTACAGACAAAAATTTCCATGTTTGCAATCATAATGAAACTACACTGTGCCAAATGTGTTTAAATATATACAGACAAATACAGAAGTTACTCTACTTTCTATAGCCCAACACTTTTGGTATTCAAAAACACCATGGGACATGACTCACATGAGACAAATTTGGGTTAATGAATTTAATAATACAACTTTTGTGTGAGCTGTCAGGGAGTGCTGGTCTCTTTTTTTCCCATCGACCTACGTGTTGTGATGATGTGAGCCTGAAGCTCATATCACCTGGCACTTAAGTTAGAGCTAATCCAAGGAAATTTGAGCTAAGTGATTAATTCTGAGAATACAATATCCAAAATCAAGTTATGCCAAAAGCTATGTATTATCTTTATACTTTTAGTTACATAGGCAACAAATTCCTTCAAGCCAGTTTGGGTGAGTTTTCTGTCCCTTATAAACAAAAGAACAGTAAATGATAACATTTTCTTTTCAGATTCCTCAAAAGCATTTGTGAGTTGTTCAGGAATACAGAATATTATGTTTGATAATTTTTTTTCTTTGAATGTTTGCAGCTAGAAGCAGATGTCTCCTACATATTCTATATGAATTCTGTTCTGGCCCTTTGTAACCAACTATCATCACCTACCATTTTCTTATCTTCAATGCCAACACTGGAGCTTAGTAACTGCATATTGAAAAAAGCCAAAATGCCCAACAACTTGGGTTGCAAATAATCAGCCTAAGGGGAAAAAAAACAACACATAAAAAAGGTATTACATAGTTTCATACAGACCAAATTTCATAAGTCAACCATTTACTTAATATCATTTCTGTTTTATCTAACTACATTAGAATACTGGAAATAACCAGTTGCAGAATTACATTTCTCCCAAAGCACATATTTTCACATATAATACTTTAAAAATTAATAAAACTGATTCACAATTATTATGATAATATATGAGATAATATATGATTAAATAGTTCTGTACTGTGAGAAAATAAGCCTTTGAATTAGAGTTGAGCTATGATAGAATCCTCAGGATCTGACTCATGTCAGGATCTGGAGTGGTGAGGATATTTATCTTAAGGAGAAGAATAGAAAAAGACTAGTGAATGTCCTATTTAGAGCATTTAGAGCTAAGGTGTGGAAAAAAAGTTACTTGAACAAGAAACAGGTACTCTGCCAGAGAGGCTTTTCCCAGGTGCCACTAGTAGTAAAGAACCTGCCTGCCAATGCAGGAGACATAGAGATACAGGTTCGATCCCTGGGTCGGGAAGATACCCTGGAGAAGGAAATGGCAACCCATTCCAGTATTCTTGCCTGCAGAATCCCAGCAGAGGAAGCTGGTGAACTACAGTCCAAAGGGTCACGAAGAGTCAGACACAACTGAAGCAACTTAGCACTCATGCACACATACCCTGCCAGAATAACGGTCTGCCATAGCAGTCAATATCCCCTGAGGAAATAGTAAAAGGGCTACAAACCTTGGGCATCAACAGCTACAAGTTAGGTATCATTAATTATGGCATTTTGAAGTGGACAGGGTTAACTCTTTCTTGAAAGAGGGGAGAAGAGGACAGGGTATGGACTTTAAGTCAGCCAAACCTGGGTCCAAATCCCAATTTTAAAACTTCCTAGTTTATCATGTTGGATGAGTTACTCAGCTCTTCTGAGTCTATAAGATGGGAACAATGAACGTATCAACTGCATAAAGCTGCTATAGAGATTAAATAAGATAATATGTATTAAATACTTAGAATACAGCAAATGTTAAATAAATATTAATATTATTACAAACTAGGACTGTGAGTACTCTGCAAACAAGGATTTTCCTCTCTATAAAAATGTCTTTAAGAGGGGGCTTCCCTGGTGGCTCGGTGGTAAAGAATTCATCTGTCAGTACAGGAGACAAGGATTCAATCCCTGGTCCAGGAAAATCTCACGTGCTGTGGAGCAACTAGGCTTGTGAACCACAACTACTGGGCCTCTGATCTACAGCCCAGGAACCACAACTACTGAGCCCACGTGCTGTAATTACTGAATCCTGACTGCCTGTGCTCCGCAACAAGAGAAGCCACTGCGATGAGAGGCCAGCACACCACATCAAAGAAAAGCTTCCAGTCACCACAACTAGAGAAAAGCCTGCACAGCAACAAAGACCAGCAGAGCCAAAAAATAAATAAATAAAATTAAAAAAAAAATCTTTAACAAAATTAGTTAGGACAAGGACATGAGTAATGTGTATGTTTAAGCTTCCACAATAAACACAATGAAGGTGTGATAAAAAAAAAAAACAAAACACTTCATATATAGGCAGAAAAAGGGACCAAAAACAAGGAGGGGAGCTGGGGAGAAGCAGCAATTAGAATATTTTCCAACTCCAGGAAAAAGTTGCATTGTTTGACACTAAAGTACCTAATTCAAGTATCTTTAGGTCACACATGCTACCAGGTTGGATGAGGAGGTAAGAAAGGTGTACACTAGCTCATCGTAGAGAGGAAGCTTAGTGTCCAACACATTCTCCAGATTAGATGTTGGGATAAACTTTTTTCTCTTGCAGAGCACAGAGAATCAATCATCTGTTTTCCAAAGTCTAAAACTGCACTTAATATACAAACTTCTAATTTGGATTAAGACTCAAATTTAATATATCATAATTCACTAATTGCAAGGTTCTAGCTCATTCTTAAATGAAAAGTTGATATAGATGATAGTCACATAATCTATGTCAACATTCTAATTTTAAAGCTCTTACAGTTAGACAAATAGTTCATCCATCTGCCATTCACCAAATATTTATTATGTATGTCTAGAATACTCTGCCAGGTACAAGTGTACAAGATAAGCAGTCACTTTCTCCCTACTAGCTTACATGGGAGACTGATAGAAGATGACATTTAATAAGTATGTAAATAAGTTTGTAATAAGTGCTATAAAGAAACAGACATGGTCACATGAGAGAGAAGAACTGGGATGAAGTGATTAGGAATTTAGATGGGATGATCAAGAAACTCTGAGATCTAAAGAATGAGAAACATCCAGGAGAAAATTTCAAGTAAAGAGAGTACTGTAAAGGTTATGAAGGAGGAAAAAGCTTGACATCTTTAAGAAACACAAACAATACTGAAACATAGGCAGAAAGGAAGATAAAAGTTGCACAATATGTGAGGGTGGAAAAGTATGCACTATGTAGAGCCTTATAGATTAGAGTAATGAAAAGCCCAGAAGAAATTTAACCAAGGGAATGAGTTTAAGCTGTCAGAAAGAGTACTTCAAATACTGAGTAAGTAACTGATTAGACGTAGGAAAGAAAGAGCAAAAAGAGAGAATAATTAGGAAGTGATCACAGTTGTCCTGGAGAAAGGTGATGGTCACTTGTATAAGGGTGGTGGCTGCAGATAAGGAAAGACAGACTTGGGGGAGAGACATTAAAGGACTTGTTGATACTTAATTTTAAAGGATACAGGAAATGGAGGCCTTCCAGGTTTTGATCTGAGGAACTGATATCTGAGGACAGATATTGTAGATATTGGTACCATTTCCTAAGAAGTAAAGACTATGAGAGGAACAGATTAGGGAAGGAAAATAAAGATTTTTATAATTTGGGCTTCCATAGTGGCTCAGATGGTAAAGAATCTGCCTGTAAGGCAGGAGACCCAGATTCAATCCCTGGGTCAGGAAGATCCCCTGGATAAGGGAACCAGTGGCAACCCACTCCACTATTCTTGCCTGGAGAATTCCATGGACAGAGGAGCCTGGCAGGCTACAGTCCATGGCGTCACAAAGAGTCAGACATGACTGACTAACATTGGGGAATGGAAATGTAATGTTTGGACTTGTTTGGAGATGTTTAAAAGACAGGCAAATATAGATGACAAAGAAAAAACTGGAAAGTCTCCGTTTGCCAATTTCCTTCATCCTCAGATCCATTCTCTGTCCTTTTCTGCCTGCCTATCTCTGTTTATTTCCAAAGCAAACCATTCAATATCACAGTAATCCAAGTATATGCCCCAAACAATAATGCTGAAGAAGCTGCAGTTAAACGGTTCTTTGAAGACCTATAAGACCTTCTAGGACTGACACCCAAAAAAGATCTTTTCATCAGAGGGGACTGGCATGCAAAAGGAGGAAGTCAAGAGATAACTGGAGTAACAGGGAAATTTGGCCTTGGAATACAAAATGAAGCAGGGCAAAGACTAACAGAGTTCTGCCAAGAAAACACACTGATCATAGCAAACACTTTCTTCCAACAGCACATGAGAAGACTACACATGGAGATCACCAGATGGTCAACACCGAAATCAGATTGATTACATTCTTTGCAGCCAAAGATGGAGAAACTCTATATAGTCAGCAAAAACAAGACCAGGAACTGAAGGTGGCTCAGATCATGAGCTCCTTATTGCCAAATTCAAACTTAAATTGAAGAAAGTAGGGAAAACCACTAGGCCATTCAGATATGACCTAAATCAAATCCCTTATGATGATACAGCAGAAGTGACAAATAGATTCAAGGGATTAGATCTGATAGACAGAGTGCCTGAAGAACTACAGATGGGGGTTCATGGCATTGTACAGGGGGCAGTAATCAAGACCATCCCCAAGAAAAAGAAATGTAAAAATGCAAAATGGTTGCCTGAGGAGGCCTTACAAATAGCTGAGAAAAGAAGAGACGTGAAAGGCAAAGGAGAAAAGGAAAAATATACACATCTGAATGCAGAGTTCCAAAGAATAGCAAGGAGAGATAAGAAAGCCTTCCTCAGTGATCAATACAAAGAAATAGAGGAAAACAACAGAATGGGAAAGACTAGAGATCTCTTCAAGAAAAGTAAAGATACCAAGGGAACATTTCATGCAAAGATGAGCACAATAAAGGACAGAAATGGTATGGACCTAACAGAAGCAGAAGATATTAAGAAGGGGTGGCAAGAATACACAGGAAAAGTATACAAAAAAGATCTTCACGACACAGATACTCATGATGGTGTGACCACTCAACTACAGCCAGACATCCTGGAATGCAAAGTCAAGTGGGCCTTAGGAAACATCACTACAAACAAAGCTAGCAGAGGTGATGGAATTCCAGTGGAGCTATTTCAAATCCTGAAAGATGATGCTGTGAAAGTGCTGCACTCAGTATGCCAACAAATTTGGAAAATAGGCAGTGGCCACAGGACTGGAAAAGGTCAGTTTTCATTCCAATCCCAAAGAAAGGCAAAGCCAAAGAATGTTCAAACTACCGCAGAATTGCACTCATCTCACAGGCTAGTAAAGTAATGCTCATAATTCTCCAAGCCAGGCTTCAACAGTATATGAATGATGAACTTCCAGATGTTCAAGATGGATTTAGAAAAGGCAGAGGAACCAGAGATCAAATTGCCAACATCTGCTGGATCATCAAAAAAGCAAGAGAGTTCCAGAAAAACATTTATTTCTGCTTTATTGACTACTCCAAAGCCTTTGACTGTGTGGATCACAATAAACTGTGGAAAATTCTGAAAGAGATGGGAATACCAAACCACCTGACCTGCCTCCTGAGAAATATGTATGCAGGTCAAGAAGCAACAGTTAGAACCAGACATGGAACAACAGACTGGTTCCAAGTTGGGAAAAGAGTATGTCAAGGCTGTATATTGTCACCCTGAATATTTATTTATATGCAGAATACATAATGCAAAATGCTGGACTGGATGAATCACAAGCTGGAATCAAGATTGCCAAGAGAAATATCAATAGCCTCAGATACATAGATGACACTACTCTTATGGCAGAAAGGGAAGAACTAAAGAGCCTCTTGATGAAAGTGAAAGAAGACAGTGAAAAAGTTGGCTTAAAGCTCAACATTCAGAAAACAAAGATCATGGCATTCGATCTTATCACTTCATGGCAAACAGATGGGGCCAGGAACCAGAGTGAGGAACTCCGTCCATGGCAAAGGTCATGAGGAAGGAGCCTCGGCATACGCAAAGGCGTGATCTAGCCTCAGGAGACCCCTGTTCCCGAGCATGTACCCCCAAAAACCACAGTCTGCCTGCTTTACGGTGTTATGCTTTCCACCTACTCTTCTGACATTAACAGGGGGCTATTCCCCCACCACCTTTTTCTGGGAAAGGTTAATTTAGAGCTTTTAGATAATAAATCTCCTGGGCATAGTAGTGTTCCAATCCAAACCCCTCTGATGGCTTTTAGCTGCACCTGTGATTGTTTGCAGCCTCCCGACTGAGAGGCACAGGAAGCTTAAAACATCCTAGGAATGCAGGGGCTTCTGAGGAGTCAAGATCATTAGAATAAAACTGATTAAGCGTTTCATTGTTGAGCCAATACTTGCTGCCAAATTTTCATATCTTTTATTTGTTGATATAGTTGGTATATAGAAAAAACAAGTAGCAACATAGATCTTTGAGTTAAGTACCTTCTTTGTACCCACTGTGCCTTTGTTCTATAGGGATGTAACTTTAGTGCTTTAAGGAGATGCAGATTAAAGAAAAACACTCAGGGGAAACGAGATTAACATTCATTAAGGAAGAGAGCCAAAAAGTGTTAACAAGCCTCTTGGCCAGAAGATAATGTAAATCACCTGAGACCTTTTGTATACAAAAAGATAAACAAAAAAGAGTCAGGACTGCTGCCCCTGCATGACTCTGTATCTTCCATTATGTAAAATTTAGGGTATATAAACACCTTTTAAATAATAAAGTTGGAGAGGGGTTTTTGCACAAGCCTGGCCTCCCCCCTGTCGATTCTTTCTCTTGCTCCCTCTCCCTCCCTCTCCTTTTCAGGCTGATCCCTTGTAACGTGGAGGCTCACCGAGTCTACTTACTTGCCCGGGCTTCTGAGAGCCGCGCGAGAGGGAGCCCAAGGCGAGGCACCCTTCGCTATTCAAGCTGGCGCCTGTGGCCCAACTTAGACGGTGCAAGTTCCTTGTCTGGAACTTTATTGGTTTTCCACGTAAACCAAGTTAATCAGCTTCTTTTCTCCATTCATTTTCCTACACACTATTTTTTCCCAATCTAATCTTATATTTCTAATTAAATAAATCTCTCCTCCCCAACTCCGTCCACACTTCGAATTACCCTGGATCCACCGGGTGGACCCCGGCAAGATGGGGAAACAGTGGAAACAGTGAGAGGCTTTATACTTTTGGGCTCCAAAATCACTGCCGATGGTGACTGCAGCCACAAAATTAAAAGAAGCTTACTCCTTGGAACGAAAGCTATGACCAACCTAGATCACATATTAAAAAGCAGAGACATAATTTTTGACTTTGACTATGTGGACTTTTGTCAGCTAATTGCTAGGGAGAAGCAGCAATTAGAATATTTTCCAACTCCAGGAGAAAGTTGCATTGTTTGACACTGAGGTACCTAATTCATGTATCTTTAGGTCACACATGCTACCAGGTTGGATGAGGAGGTAAGAAAGGTGTACACCAGCTCACTGTAGAGAGGAAGCTTAGGGTCCGCCTAGTCAAAGCTATGGTTTTTCCAGTAGTCCTATATGGATGTGAGATTTGGACTATAAATAAAGTTGAGCACTGAAGAATTGATGCTTTTGAACTGTGGTGTTGGAGAAGACTCTTGAGAGTCCCTTGGACTGCAAGGACATCCAACCAATCCATTCTGAAGGAGATCAGCCCTGGGATTTCTTTGGAAGGAATGATGTTAAAGCTGAAACGCCAGTACTTTGGCCACCTCATGCGAAGAGTTGACTCATTGGAAAAGACTCTGATGCTGGGAGGGACTGGGGGCAGGAGGAGAAGGGGACGACCGAGGATGAGATGGCTGGATAGCATCACCAACTCGATGGACGTGAGTTTGAGTGAACTCCGGGAGTTGGTGATGGACAGGGAGGCCTGGCGTGCTGCAATTCATGGGGTCACAAAGAGTCGGACACGACAGAGCAACTGAACTGAACTGAACTGGACTGCAAGGAGATCAAAGCAGTCAATCCTAAAGAAAATCAGTCCCGAATATTCATTGCAAGGACTGATGCTAAAGCTGAAACTCCAATACTTTGGCCACCTGATGTGAAGAACTGATTCATTGGAAAATACCCTGATGCTGGGAAATATTGAAGGCAGGAAGAGAAGGGGATGACAGAGGATGAGATGGTTGGATGGCATCACCGACTTCATGGACATGAGTTTGAGCAAGCTCCAGGAGTTGGTGATAGACAAGGAAGCCTGGTGTGCTGCAGTCCATAGGGTGGCAAAGAGTCAGACACGACTGAGTGAGTAAACTGAATTGCACTGCACTGATGTGCCTGGGAGGCCAACCAGATTTCATCACTCAAGATTCCTTTTCCTCTGGGTTTCCCACTAAATTCAGTCAAGTGGAGCCACCAACAGGGAAACATAGGGCAGGAGTAGACAGTGTGATATTTATAACTTCCTGAACTATCTGGGTTGTGAGGTGCTTCTGGCAGTGGTTATATTCCTCCACGATAAGAGCTCTTCCCAAGCACCATGGTTCTAGCTCTCTGATGATACCATTTCTTCTTGCCTAGGAGGAAGGGGAGCATGTGTTTTCTGCTGTTTCTAGTCTTGGGTTTCTTAACACTCCCTGCTAGTTCTCTTAACCTTGCTTATGTCAATGAAAATAGCACCTTCATTAAATTATTTTCAATGAAACATTTGTGTGTGTGCCATCTGTTTCCTGCCAGGACCTAACTTGCATTAAGTCCACAAGCCCAAAGTTCAAGAGAGCTCTGGACTAGAATTTCAATTATAAAATCATCAAAATATAAATCATATTAAAGGATCAGAGGAATTCAGATTCCCTGTCATTTAAGGAGAGAATATTTATAGAGGAAAAAGACCCAATTACATAGTACTGAATGTAACATATCTACTGAATAAGTAGATAAAGTACAAATTAAGAATGAGTGGACAATCACCAATACATGAATATATGAATGAATATTATACACACACACACACACACACATATATATGTATATACAATGGAATACTGTGCTCAGTCGCTCAGTCATGTCTGACTCTGTTATGCCATGGACTATAGCCTGCCAGGCTCCTACGTCCATGAGGATTCTCCAGGCAAGAATGCTGGAGTGGGTTGCCATCCCCTCCTCCAGGGGATCTTCCAACCCAGTCTCCTGCAATGCATGAGGATTCTTTACTGTCTGAGCCACCAGGGAAGCCCAAGAATACTGGAGTGGGTAGCCTGTCCCTTCTACAGGGGAACTTTCTAACCCAGGAATTGAACCAGGGTCTCCTACATTGGATTCTTGACCAGCTAGCTGAACTACCTGGGAAGCCAAGTGGAATACTACTCAGCCATAAAAACAATGAAATAATGCCATTTTCAGCAATATGGGTGAACCTAGAGATTATCACACTAAATGTCAGAAAGACAAAGACAAACACTACATGCTATCACTTATACATGGAATCTAAAATATGGCACAAATGAACTTATCTATGAAAAGAAACAGATTCACAGACATAGAGAACAGACTTGTGGTTGCAGGAGTAGGAGAGGGATGGATTGGGAGTTTGTGATTAGCAGATGCAAACTATTATATATAGAACAAATAAATAGCAAGGCCCTACTGTATAACACAGGGAACTATATTCAGTATCATGTAACAAACCATAACAGAAAGGAATATGAAAAAGAATAGATATATACGTAGAACTGAATCACTGTGCTTCACAACAGAAATTAACAAAACATTGTAAATCAACCATACTTCAATAAAATAAATTAAGAAATAAAGAATGAGTGGACAGTAAAGCAAAAAGAAAATCAAGAAAATATGGTGTCACAGATGTCACATAGGAAGGGATAGTCAGCTGTACTGAACACCAGTGAAAGCCAAATAAGACAGAAAAAGAGAAGCAACCACTGGATTTGATAGCAGGAAGATCATTTTTGACCTTGACAAGATGAAAATTTCAGTAGAATATTTCAAACAGAGTCAGAGTTGAATGAGCTAAAGAATGGTGGTAAATGAGAAAGCCAAGACAGAAACCTCTCAAGATATTCTGCTGATAGTACTTTGAATATCTTCAAAGAATGAAGACAATCAAAAGAAAAAAACATTAAGTCTGAGATTTATATGTTTTTTCTACATGAAGAAATAAAATAATAAGATGATTTCAGATACAAATTTAAGACAGGGAAAGACAAAAAGGAATATTTTCTAACCTGCCTTAAACCCAACAAAGAATTTAAATATAGTTTAGAACTGATAAAGTTAGTATGTTGTGCCAAGGAAGGGATAGTGGCACTGGGGAAAGCTATGAATGTATTCTGATCCATAGTTAAAAGGTAGTAAAGAAAAATAAACAGCTTTACCCAGTGAAAAAATAAAATCTAAAATCATTTGAAAATGTATATTTTTCAATCCTGATATGCACGCTGTGACCATGCAATTTAAATAAACAGTCTTTTCAAAACAAAAATTCTGATTTAAAATTTAAATAAATCTCTAGCATTTGGGAAATACATAAAACACCTGTTTTTTTCCATTACATAAAGCTACAAAAAGGAGAAAAACAAACCAAAAAACCCATATAATGTATTCCTTACCATAAGTTCAGGTGATGTGATATCTCTTGGACCTTGATATGGGTCATCACTAGATGCAAATGAGGCAAGTATTGACAAACCATTGAAAACCTGTTGATAGTGTTCTCCAATACGGAGCAATAATTCATTATGCAGTCCTTGGAAATCTTGTCTCAGCAGGCTCCCCAGTTCAATTTCTGTTTCATTCTAACCCAAAGATACATTAAAAAAAGAAAAAGTTGTTTTTTTCCTCCATACTAACATCTTGGAAATAAGTGTATTGATTTTAATATGCTATAGTTAATCAGGAGCTCTGGATCAGGTGACAAGAATTACTAACAATATTTTAAAAGGCATTGGAAAAGGATTCTAATCTTGACTTTTCCTGGTAGGTTTGCCATGGACTACAGGTAAAAAAGAGATGTGATCAGACTTTATTTTAAAATAAAATTTTTAAAAGGGAGTATAGTTTTTTATAAAGTTTTAAAATGTCATTACATTCAAAGAAATATAACCGCTGAGAGGAAAATTAGTGGCTCTGCCTCTGCCTTAGCTTTCTCATCCACAAAATGGAAAAATAATAGTACTTTATCTCACTGAGTAACTGAGAGGAGTTATGCAAGTGAAATAATCCATAAAAACTGCTTAGCAAAGTTTCTGACATGTAAGCATTGGAATGCTATTACCATTCCACTTTCATAACACAGATTTTCTTTCTCAAAATGAATAAATACACTCAATATTCAAAAAGACTCATGTAGAAAGAGATTCATAGCTGGCATATCATGAAATATAGGAAATAAATTAACACTGGAGAAAAACAATAGTTACATATGCATATCTGACAGGTTCTCTTGTTCCCATGTAGCCTCTTATTCCTCAGATTTTGTTGCTACTACGACACCAAAAAATGAAGCACAGGCTATAATTTTAAATTTGAAAACTAGCAACCAAGTGGGCCAAACTGTAATCAGAGCACTAAGTAACTAAATTCAATGCTGTTATTATACTACAGTTGAAGGATATTGCCTCTTCTGACAGATATAATTATCTATCATTAGTCACTGATAGTTCCAATCAATTAATAAATTCTAAAATGAAATTAGTTGAGAAGCTGATCCATGAATGGATGACTATCACATACCATCACTGTAAAATAATAAAAAAAAATAACAAAAGAAAACTTCTATTTAATACTCTCCTTTGGCCCAGGACAATACTTATTTATGTACCACTTGAACTACTCACTCTACTTCCATAAGAATGTCACAATAGCTTTCCTATAATGCTAATTTACACAAAAGAGTAAAACACATACAAACATTCAATTACCTTTAGATAATGAAGGGCACGTTCTAATTCATCCTTGGAACAGGAACAGACCAAATGGGAAAAAATATACTTGAAGTTATTTATTAAAATCTCTCTACGATTGACATTTAATTGTTTTCCTAAAGTTCGAATGAGAGCAGAAGCTGCAGGGCTTGCTTTGGCAGCAAGGTCAGGTAGCAACACTTGTAATGTTCTCTGAAAAAGAAACACTACAATTACCAAAAAGCATATTTGACCAGGTGATAAAATATTCACATGAGCTATGTACAAAAATAATTAAAAATACCACCCAAATTTGGAGTCCACCTATAACATATCTGAATTCAGATTTACCACTTATTCACTCAACAGACGTGTACTGAGCATCTACTATGGCACAGGCACTGCAGATACAGCAGTGAAAAACAGGCAAGGTTCCTGATGGTATGAAGTTTACACTGGAGGTGGGGAGAGATAGAAATAAAGAAGCTAATGTCCAAGTAGCAAAGAAAATAATTTCTCATTCATGCTCTTAATTAAAGCAGAGTTTCCAAGCTTGATTTATTATTTGAGCTAACTGGTATTTAGACAATAAACAAAAGGAGCCATAAATTTTAACAGTATTTTAACTTCTTCAAATTAAGAAGTTGATGCTACAATATTAAAGAAAACCTTTTTAATACACCGCCATCCCAACATGGCAACAAATCTATTTTGATTTTGGTCTATTTCCTTTAAGATCTTGTTCTTAAATAATATATAAAATTCCAAACATAAAACGATTGGCCTTTCATTTATTCACATATCTAACGAACAACTACTACATGTCAGTGACTATTATAGGCACTGAAGATGTGACAATAAACAAGAACCAAGCCCTACCCTCAGAGGCACTTACACCTTATTTGTGTTACGTCTTTCAACTTAATGTTAATCCAGTAAGACTGGACATTATAAGGTAGTTTCTACCAAGTATTTATGATTATTGTGTTACAAGTGCAGAATATTTTATGACCTAATTATTAGATACTTAAGTTTATTCTCAGGGGTTTGTTTATTTGATACTTGGAAAATGCTGCAGTAAGCCTCTGCTTTGAGGCCCCCAGATGAAATTACTAAATGAAAAGGTTAAAAATATCTTTGTGGTCCTTAGTGCACAGTATCATAGTTCCTTCTAAGATTTGTCCAATTTACACACAATTTAATTTTGTTAAAATATAAAATATTGTAGGGAAAAATTTTGCCTAGATCATTATTATAATTTATTAACTAATAATAATAAACTTTGCCTTTGGGAAAACATAAGAAGATAACCTACACCATTCATCTTTGAAACCTCAGCCCCACTAACGACTTTTCAAAGGCTTACTACATACTACAAACTTGATTATCTGAATTCACATGTTATCCACAGCATTATTTTGTACTCCCACTCCTTAGGGATAGATATGATCATATTAGACTTTGCATTACCAATGAAACCCATCATAGCACTAAAGACATAAATGCTTGGTAAATGGAATTAATTAGCATTAATTAATTAGTATTAACTTTTCAAGATAGCTAACCATAAAGAGCAATGACTCAAAACAATGTATATTTCACTTTTACAACATAAGTAATATTATCATATCAAAGTCAAAAGATAACATGTAAATTTGAAAATCTATGGTCCTCATTATACTTGCCAGATAATAAACAATGCCAGATTTTCTTAAAAAATAGTGAGAGAATGGAATAAAAACAAAATACTGAACAGAAAACCTCAATAAAGTCAACTATACTTTGCAACGTACAGTAAGGAAACGATTAAGATCAGGAAAGTCAAAAACATTGGCAATTTCAGACAAGGTATTTAAAGCCATTTCTCGCTGGTGAGCCACATCTTGTTTTCGTATCTCAGCATTCTGGCATGGAGTACTAGGAAGTGCCGTCATCTGACTGGAGTGGAGGGATTCTACCAAAAACTAGAGCAAAATGATGTCAGTTTTCACACAAGGAAGAACATTTAACTATTATGTTTTACGCTAACATAAAGGCCAGTATCAGAGTTCTAAACATATTACCTGAATAGTTCATTTAACTTTTATAACACCCTTAATGAGGTATATATAAACACCGTTTTATAGATGAAGTAACCAGGCTTAGTTAAACTGGAATATATTCTTAAGGATTACACCACTAGCACTGAGCAAAGCCTGTATTTTAACATTTCCCAACTTTTCAGACTGAACCTTTCTTAAAACAAAGTACCTTATCCATAATATCAAAGATAAAAAAGTTATCACTAAAAGAAAGACTAATAAAAAAAAGACTTCTCTTAATAGATTAACAATAGAGTAATAATTATTATAAGATGATTTTTTCCCCTCTCTCATTTATAGCCTACATCTTCAGACTAGGATGCTAAAATATAAAAATGACAAGATGTAGGGTCTTTTAAATAAACCAAATACATCATTAAAAAAGAAATATCTCTCTTAAAACAAGAAAAGTAAAACATAGATATGTTCTTTTTTTAGCTTTTGCAAAGTAATGCTATTTCCTGTAGTCAAGGCCAGTGCTGAATCTCACCTGACAGATAGGTTTCTTATACTGGCTGAAAAAGTTCTGCAGTTTAACACTTTTAGCCGCCACCAGCGCTCTAATTTCCGTGTATGCTGCTCCAGAGACAGAAGCTGACTTGGATAATAAACAATGCAATAAGTGCAAGAGGGCAAAAGGTACCAAATCTCCTTTTGCTGCCCTAAAAATATTAAAAAAGAAAATTATTATCAATGTCTTGAAAATAAAAATCTATAAATAAATGGAAACTGCTATCACACTTCTCTCTATAATATCACAAGTCTCATATTACCATTTCTAACAGCAGGCAAACAAAAAAAGTGAATGGCCAAAAGAAATAAGGAAGTCTACGAAAGCTGCCAAACTTACCTTCCAATATCCCCTGTTGTAAGAATCAAGGTATCCTTCAATTCATTATTTCTTGAGATCTGAGCATGTGTATATGCTTCCTTCATCCTTAAGACAAAAAGCTAGAACAATAATAACTAGTTAAAGAAATTTTTAGAACCAGGTTTATAGAAATATATAAAAATAAAAACTTTAAATAAAAGTCATCAACCTCTTTTATAAATCCATCCTCAGCATCCAAGGATTCCAATATATGCTTGATATTTCCACTAAAAGCCACTCTAACATCCTTGTCTGGATCTTCCATTAAATTTAATAAAGTTCCAAGAACTGTTTTTACATCTGTTTCATCTTCTCTAAAATCAAGATGCTTACAAAGATGATGCAGATTTTCTATGAAAGCTAAAAAGAGCATATAATACTTATGTTAACACATTACATTAAAAAGTTGTACTATAAAAATATTGCCAATAAATAATACAGTACAAGAATGCTAAGTTGTCTTATAAAGCCAATATTTTGTGTTTAAATTTGTAAAGCATATAGAATTGTGGAGGATTAAAATGAATACTTGAAAAACTAATACCTATAAATTTAAATTTACTTTAGGGATTTCACTGGTGGTCCAATGGTTAAGAATCTGCCTGCCAATGCAGGGGACATGGGTTCCATCCCTGGTCAGGATAGGCCTCACTTGCCACAGAGCAACTATGCCAATGTACTACAACTATTGCGCTTGAGCTCTAGAAGCTGTGAGTCACAGCTTCTGAGGCCTGCCCTATAGAGTCTGTGTTCCACAACAAGAGAAGCCACCACAATGAGAAGCCTGCACACCTCAACAAAGGATAGCCCTGCTCACCTTAACTACAGAAAGAGGGCATGCAGCAACAAAGATCCAGCACAGACAAAAATAAATAAATAATCTTTTATATTAAAAAAATTTATTTTATGCTTTTTAGTAAAAGTTATATATAATTTAAATTTAAAATAAATTCTAGAATTTTTAAAGTTATAAAATGATTACTCAGTCAGATTTTTTAAATTACTGGGATAGACTTAAAAGCACATTTCCATAATCCAAAGAAGTGTGAATAAAGGGAAAGCTTGTTGTTTTTGTTGTTTAGTCACTAAGTCATGTCCAGCTCTTTTGCAACCCCATGGACTGTAGCCCACCAGGCTCCTCTGTCCACAGGATTTTCCAGGCAAGAATATTGGAGTGGATTGCCATGTTCTTCTCCAGGGAATCTTGCCCAACCAGGGATCTAACCCATGCCTCCTGCTCTGGCAGATAGGTTCTCTACCATTGAGCCAGAGAGTCTCTTGGACTGTAAGGAGATCCTAAAGGAAATCAGCCCTGAATATTCACTGGAAGGACTGATGCTGAACCTGAAACTCCAATACTTTGGCCACCTGATGTGAAGAACTGACTCACTGGAAAAGACCCTGATGCCAGGAAAGATTGAAGGCAGGAGGAGATGAGGATGACAGAGGCTGAGGTGGTTGGATGGCATCACTGATTTGATGGACATGAGTTTGAGTAAGCTCTGGGAGTTGGTGATGGACAGGGAACTCTGGCGTGCTG
Source organism: Cephalophus harveyi (assembly GCA_006410635.1). NCBI lineage: Eukaryota > Metazoa > Chordata > Mammalia > Artiodactyla > Bovidae > Cephalophus > Cephalophus harveyi. The sequence goes on from SJYT01032864.1 coordinate 168,541, forward strand.
CAGTCCATGGGGTAGCAAAGAGTCTGACACAACTTAGTGACTCAACAACAATAACCACCCAAAGCAAGCCATCGTCCAAGTACGTGTATACATTGCATGCTCCCAACAAATTCATACACCATTACCATTGGAAAGTGGTAAAGATATAATCTATACTCCTCAGGGGGCAAAGTATCGGACTATTAGAAGTTCTGAAGGTCCAAAGCAGTGGCAGGGGACACATTAAGAAGGTCCCTGGGATCACTAAAGAGGATACAGGATACTGAACCTCACAATATTGAACTAGACAATAGGTATGTCCCTTACACTGTCCAATCACAAGAGCATTCTAAAACTCTAAAAATTATTTCCCTTGTTAGTTCTATGATACAGTCTAATATCAGACATCCTGTTTATGAATAATTACATAAGCACTGAATCTATCAAGCAAGTCTAATTTTTTAAGGCTTCAGGCTAACTCCACCATTGTTGTTTTTTTTTTTTTAAAGGAGCTTAAATAGGTTTTAAAATATTAAATAAATCATGACAAACCACTTACCAAGTTTCACTGGGCTAGGTGTTTTTTTTTTCAGTAGGAAAAGGAATGGCTTGCAAACAGAAGCTTTTAGTCGAGAAGATGAACATTCAGGTTGAGAAGCGACTTTTAGGCTCTTACATAAGAGGTCAATATGCCCATATTCAGAGAGAGGTTCTGTTAAAGAACTTGTCAAATAAAACTTGCCATGAAGTGTACAGACAAGCTGACCAAGTACAGATGCAAATTCTTTTTTGACAATGTCAGAATCATCTTTGACTTTATCTCTGGGGGGGGAAAAAAAGTACTAAATCTTTTGGTTTAATTTTGTGGTCTAAATAGTCTTGCCTCATTTGGGGCAAAAGTACTGATTAAACAAAGAATAGAAGCAAAAAAATTTTAATTCTAAAACTAAAAGCAACATTTGTTCTATATATCCAGCAATAAACATAAATTTGTATATATGACATCTGTTCAATCAAATTAAAATATTAATACATACACAAGAATCTTGGGAACTCTGTTATAAGGATTCTGCTGCTGCAGTAAGATAAAGAATCCATTAATACAACTTGTCCGGATTACTTCATGAGAGCTCTGCAGGGCCCAGCTGTAAACTGCTGTTCTCCACTCAAGGTGTATTCTTCTTGGAAACAGAGTTAGAAGAAATACACATTGTGATTGGGCCTGTGGTGCTAAAAAAATTAAGTCTATTAATCAAGATTTCTAAGTGTTAATTTTACATACACACACCATACATACTTATTCCTTATTGTAAAGTCAAATAACATTTAAAATATATACAGCATTTAATTAAAAACTCCTTTTCCATTTATTAAGCACATGCACTAAAAAAGGTCCATGTATAATCTTACTAGTAACAGGGAAATCCAAATTGAAAATTACACCCATCAAATAGCAAAAAACATATATTTGTTTAGGTAGTTACATCTTTGACTTTTTTTTTTGGCTACACCATTCAGTTTGTGGCATTTTAGCTCCCTGCTGCTGCTGCTGCTAAGTCATTTGACTAGGGATCAAACCTGGGCCCTCCACAGTGAAAGCACAAAGTCTGTACACTGTACTGCCAAGGAATTCCCTCTCTTTTTTAAGATAGCAAAAAATTTAAAATTTGATAATGCCAAGTGTTGGTAAAGATATGAAACAAAAGGAACTCATATTTTGCTAACAGCAATGTAATTTGGAATGACATCTTTGGAGGACAATGTGGCAGAATAGAGCTGAGGATGCATAAATCCTACAATTTATCCCTTTCTACATGTCTAACTCCTTTTTGAATTATTTAAAAATGTACCTTATTTTGTAATTATTAAAAAACAGAAATGATAAGTATTAGAAGTATTATATAGAGATAAGTTAAAACAAAACAAATCACACATATAGAATTTTATGACCACTTACAGTAGCTATCTGAAATCCTCTGGCTTAATGTTAGAAGACTGGTGGCAAACGTGGTCAACTTTAAAGAGTCATCATCAGAATGGAGACAAATCCATGGAAGTGAGAGCATTCCACATAAATCTTCCAGGATATGATCTTCAAATGAAGTGTTTACTACAGAAACACACAATAGGTGATTAATGATATCTTTTCTTTTAATCATATTTAGCTATATTTTCTTTCAATTAAAAAAAAAGACATTCTATACATCAAATGGAATTACAAGAAACATTCATAAACAGGGGTTCTTAACATAAAGATGATGTTCTGAGGTCTGCGAATCCAAAGGAATTAAATGTGACTTTACGAAAATATGCATTTATATTTTTAGTAGCATTCTTTAGATTCTTAAAATAAAATTTAAAAGTTATAAATAATTTCTACTGACTGAAAAGGAATACTAAAAGTATTATACAAATAAATTTAGAACTTATAAATTACTGATACGCTTAACAGAACTGAAATTAAAAATAAACTTTCGGGCATTCCCAACATTGGTTCATTTAGGCCTTAGGCAAAAAACAAAACCTATTTTCATACTGATTACTGGTTATTTTGATCCGTTGCTTTTTTGTACTCACCTTGAATATACATCAAAGCATCATATATTTTTACCACTTTGTCAATAATTGTCTCCAGATCAGGTTTCTGAACAGATTCTAACAAAGTCCTACAGCTCTTAAGCACCTTTGTGTAAAAATCCACAGACATCCAAGTTATCATTACTGAAGGTTTCTTCTTACACTTCTGTTGACAGTCCTTGAAATTACAGCTGTAGTTAAAACATTTTTTAAGACAATTAAAATGAATTTTATTATAGTCAAAACTAATATTATAGTAAGCCAAAAGAAATTGTGAGTATAAAACTAACCTAAAACTTTAAACCAATTCAAAGTAAATATGCATATCAATTAATATATCATTATTATTTTAAGTTTAATCTCTTTATGTCAGTCTAAATCACACAGGATTTGGTAATTAATCTATGCTTTTTAAATGTGATACCACCAGGCTTTAAAATAACAGAAGATATAGCTGTGTAAACCCTTTCTTAATAATAGGACGAAAGCAGACTTTACCCAAATTAGCTATTACTTCCGGAGAAGGCAATGGCACCCCACTCCAGTACTCTTGCCTGGAAAATCCCATGGACGGAGGAGCCTGGTGGGCTGCAGTCCATGGGGTCGCTGAGTCGGGC
>SJYT01032864.1:171738-182128 GCA_006410635.1 Cephalophus harveyi
AGCTATTACTTCAAGTTATTTCAAATTCCAAATTTAAGGCAATCTTAATTAATACAGCTTCTTTAATCTCCTTCCTAACTTTGTATTAGCTAGTTAAGAGTGACTCAGGAAAATTAAAAGATTAAAAAAAAACAAAAAAACAAAGAGTGAATCAGGAAACACGGAATAAATGATCATATAAAAAATTATCAAGGAGTGTTGGTCTATAACATGGCAGTAAAAAATAAGACTAAATCTTCAGAGAGGGTTCACACTTTATTCCTTCTGATAGAATAATTAACCTATATTAACGCTAAACTAAAAATATTTCTAATGAGTTTTAAATTCCTACTTTTATTATCAAAGGGAAAAGTTCTTTTGATGAAATATTTGGCTTGAAGAGCATTGAATTTTGAGTTGTATAAAAAATGTTCTACCTTTCCACCCCAGAAAGTTAGTTCAGGCTTCAGACAAAAAAAGAGCCTCAATTTTGAATGTGTAAAGAGGACATAAAAACATTTACTTCACAGAATTGTTGTAAAGATTAAATAAGATATGTATAGTACTTAATACAGTATCTGGCATTTAGCAGATGCTCAATAAAAAACAAATTTCTCTTTCACTGAAAAATTTTGTATTCTAAGGTCACAAAAATCAAGTGAATAAAGAGGTCTTCCAAAACAATAAATTCAAATGTATTACACCCAGAAAATACAAGTTGTTTTTACCAGTCCATGTTTTGATGAGAACAGTGAACAGTACACAGAGCAGTCAGTTGTAGAATGACAGCAATTCCTTCTAAAATCTCACTAATAGGATTCTTCACATTATTGGATTCAAGGAAAATTTGAAGGTCCTCAGCCTTCTGTTTCAGTGCACTCCATAATATGCTCTTTTTGTTCATATCCACATGTTTAATTCTGTAATTAATTATAACCAGAGTGTAAAGATTCATATTCATATGAATTTATATAATCTTGCTTGTACATGAAAAATATTTTAAACAAAAGACAGCATGTAATGGCAACTACTGACATTTTGTTTGTTTTTTGCTATACCATATGGCTTGCCGGCTCTTAGTTCCCCAACCAGGAATTGAACCCAGGCCACAGCAGTGAAAGCACTGAGTCCTCATCACTGGACCACCAGGGAAATCCCTACAACTACTGAAATTTATAGCAACTTTTACAGTTGGCTAAAATATGGGAATTCTTTGGCTACATTACAAAAAAAATAATTTGCTAACTTTTAAAAATTGTTGATAGATGTATAGTCACAGAGATTTTTTTAATGTATTAAAAAGTCAAATCAGGCAAGTAAAGACTTTCAAGTAACCATATTTAGTCATGGAATCTTTTATACTAAAATAGACTACAAGAACTATTAGACTTTTTAAGCACTCCTTCGACTACTTATAGAAAGAACAAATGTTCTTGGTGCATTTAAGGCAAAGCACTTAAATAAAGGTGATTTTTAAGTCACTAAAGTTCTATTAAGTGGCTAAATACAAACTGAATGAAAGTCATACTCCTCAGTCTGTTTTAGTGCTCTTTTGGAAGAGTTTAAAGATGAGCTGAGTCGACGCCTTTTGGGTGATAGTCCATTGCTATTACTGCTGAGGTTTTCCTGTTGAATTCGGCACTGAACTTCATCAATGATTTCCATACTTTCCATTTTTAAGGCTGCATAAAGTGGGCCCAACAAATACTGAGAAAGCAAAAATAATTTTAAAAACTATTTCTTAGAAAATAAGTTTATATGTATTATTCATAGATAGCAAAAATGCATTAGGTATTAAGATTCCAAAGAAGGTAAATTATTTTCAGAGTCTCATCAAACAAAACAAAAACCTAAGTTAATCTAATTATTTCACAGTGTATATATAGACACATATATAGCTCTATATCTAGAATTATGGTTCTATAGTTTTAGAAGGCCTAAGACAAAGAAGGCCTCCTTCTATAACCTGTTTTCCCTGACCAAAATGCCACAAAGAAAAATTCTACAAGGAAATGACAAACTTCTTTTATACAACAAACCTAGCAAGATTTACAGATAAAGTAAAATATTATTACATATAAACTAAAACAATCAATTTATTGCATATCTATTGTATCATACTCCCACAGTTCAAATAGAAAAAAGGCATAATTTGGCATGACTAGTACTATATACTCATAGATTTTCCAGAAGTGATCGATTATAAACTGTCAAAGAAAAAGTCTAGGTGAGTGCTCAAAGTTTTTGCAATGAAGTTGATACCTGGCCACCTTTTAATTAATAATGCAACAAACATGTTTACCTTTCACAAACTCTACTTTAAAACATTCTACTTCATTGGCAATTCATTATCAACATAGTGAACAAATCTTTCTGAAACCAAATTAAAAATCCATAATAGGAAGTCAAAGTAGATTATAAAAAGTATCCCATTCTGAATGTACATTATTATATTCTTGCAACCAAAAAAAATATTCTATTTCCTCTTTATTACTCATGCACAATGCATACACTTAAATTAAAGCAAAAATATATACTTAACAAGTAACCTTAAAAATGACTTACCTCCACATCTGCCTGAACTCCAAGCACATCTACAAGAGCTTTACAAATATTTCTCACATAAACCTTCCTGACTTGTAAAGCAGATTCATACCCAGCTGGCACATATTTAAGGAAATACTGCAGTAAGTGGCACAAAGCTGCTTTTAGCAAATCAGACTTAAGCTGCAAAAGCACACCATCTTCAAACATGACACAGAGTTTTTCTAGCAGCATATTTAAGTAGACAGGTTCAATATTTCTATAAGCTTCTGTTTCAGAGGAGAACAGGGTCTTTATCAGCTTTGATAATGGCTCTTCATAGAGTTTCAATTGGTCAGCATCCATTTCTACTAGTTGTTTTAATAATTCAAAAAATGAGCTGAAAAAAGTGCTGGCTGGTTGTGCTGGTAGTCCTCCAAGCTCAAAGAGTTCAGTTAAAAGGCTAATTGCTAAGGATTTAACTTTTGGACTCCCATACTCTAGCAGAACACAACCTATCTGCCAAAGGAAGAGTTCCTGCCTTCTAAAAAACACAATTGCAATAATACGAATAAGAACCGTCAATAAAGTGATTTCAATAAACTCTAAATTTTGCATGTTCATGAGCTGCAAAGGAGCTGGCTGTAAATATCCTACATGTTCATCAAATTGACTTAAAAACCGCTGAACTACCACTGGCCATTCCACAAAGTGTTCTACTGCATATCTTTTGTGGAAGTAAATCAAGTCTTCAAAAAGATGTAATAATTCCTTCATCAGTACTCCAAAAATAGCAGGACTCTTGCTTTTAAAAAGAAATAAGAATGCACAGATGACTTCACAGATTTTTTTGTGTAACATATGACAGGAGGGAGTGGCTGCAATCCGCAGAAGTCTTGTTATGATCCAATTACTGAATTCTTTGAAATAAACAGAAAAAGATATTAAATAAATAAGTATATTAGAGTGCTACATAATTTGCTAAATGCTTGATTTATTTTTAAAGTATAAACTTCATTGACAAAATAGTCTAAAACATTCCCTACACAATGGAAACATAATAATTTAGAATATCAATTTGGAGTCAGACAAGATTCTAGCTTTCCACTTAGTAGTTGTGTCCTCCCAAATCCTACAATATAATTTCCTGAAATTATATATATTCCTGAATTCTTTGAAATAAACAGAAAAAGATATTAAATAAGTATATTAGAGTGCTACATAATTTGCCAAATGCTTGATTTATTTTTAAAGTATAAACTTCATTGACAAAATAATCTAAAACATTCCCTACACAATGGAAACATAATAATTTAGAATACCAATTTGGAGTCAGACAAGATTCTAGCTTTCCACTTAGTAGTTGTGTCCTCCCAAATCCTACAATATAATTTCCTGAAATTATATATATTCCTGAATTCTTTGAAATAAACAGAAAAAGATATTAAATAAATAAGTATATTAGAGTGCTACATAATTTGCTAAATGCTTGATTTATTTTTAAAGTATAAACTTCATTGACAAAATAGTCTAAAACATTCCCTACACAATGGAAACATAATAATTTAGAATACCAATTTGGAGTCAGACAAGATTCTAGCTTTCCACTTAGTAGTTGTGTCGGTGGAAAGCTAGAATCTTGTCTGACTCCAAATTGGTATTCTAAATTATTATGTTTCCATTGTGTAGGGAATATGCATATTATTTTATTTAATAAATGATACGTTTCATAAAATATTATTCTGCAATGTTCTATGATATTTCTAGTCATTATATTTCATCTTTAATACCCACTAAATGAGTTATAACCTGTTGTTTAAAAGTCAGTGTAGCAAAGAATATAGATTAACAAGTATTTATATTTTTCCAGTGGTCATGTATGGATGTGAGAGTTGGACTGTGAAGAAAGCTGAGTGCCAAAGAATTGATGCTTTTGAACTGTGGTGTTGGAGAAGACTCTTGAGAGTCCCTTGGACTGCAAGGAGATCCAACCAGTCCATTCTGAAGGAGATCAGTCCTGGGTATTCATTGGAAGGACTGATGCTAAAGCTGAAACTCCAGTACTTTGGCCACCTTATGCGAAGAGTTGACTCATTGGAAAAGACCCTGATGCTGGGAGGGACTGAGGGCAGGATGAGAAGGGGACAACAGAGGATGAGATGGCTGGATGGCATCACTGACTCGATGGACATGAGTTTGGGTGGACTCCGGGAGTTGGTGATGGACAGGGAGGCCTGGCGTGCTGCGATTCATGGGGTCGCAAAGAGTCGGACACGACTGAGCAACTGAACTGAACTGATAATGTATTAGTAGTTTAATAAGTACCATGACAGAAGAAATGTAGAACACTTTGTATCAACAGAGCTTAAAGAAAGAGTAACTAAGCTAGTTCTAGCATAGACCATCAGTAATGGTCAGAAAAGAGATGGTGATGAACAGGGAGGCCTGGCGTGCTGCGATTCATGGGGTCGCAAAGAGTCGGACACGACTGAACGACTGAACTGAACTCAACTGAGAGGACATTCTATCAAAGTTGACTCTTAAGATTCAAGCAAAAAATTTTAAAATACTCTATGTTGTACAGAAAAAAAGATATTTGCTTTACATCTCTTTACGATGAAGCTAACAAAGGGACAAAAGTAGTGAGAATAAGGAGAAAACCTGAAAAACAGTTTCAATATCCAGAATAGGAGTAGTAAGCTTGTTCTGAGAGGGCCAAATATGAAATATTTCAGGCATGAGGGCCATATATGAAATATTTCAGGCTTGAGGGCCATATGATCTCTATGTCAACTACTCAGTTGCCTTTGAAGTAGCTGCAGACAATACATAAATGAATGATCATGGCTATGCTCCAACAAAACTTTGTTTCCAGAAACAGGCAGCCAGTCTATGAGCCACGGTTTGCTAATGCACAATCTAAAAAAAGACATTATCAAAAACAGAAAAAAGAAAACTGCTTAAGTGTTCAATGCGTATAAACATTTTCAGTTACTTCTGCTCTATCTGTGGTATCTAGTTCATAATAAAAGAAAACAAGGATGCATGAAATAAAGCCATTTTGCTCCCTCAACTTATAGCAAATTTGACCAAAATACGCATAACAATGTGTTTGTGACATTTCAGGAGAGCAGAAGAGGCAGAATTCATAAAAGAGATCAAAAATGAATGTACAAACACCAGAACTTACCAATACAACTGCCTCTGGCTTCATTTTGCCCATGGCTTCCATTCACATTTACAAACATAAGTGGGGAGGACTTCATGATATGTTGGATGAAATCAAGCAACATCACAGAGGTTGGCTGAGAGTCAGTTTTCTTTACAAGTTCCAGAGCAACTAAAACAACAAAAGATTCATTTTAAAAAGTCATAACAAATTAAATGGCAGTTTTTTTGTTAAGAAACTGGTGACAAGAATTATGTCCAATAGAGTGTTTATGATAAATTCATGGGACTAAACACTACAATCCTATCTTCCTAATTTTAAATGTTTAATAATCACATGTATTCATCTATCATATATCCATTTACCAAACATGTAGGCTACAGGCCTATAATATTCCTGGCACTGTGTTAAAATCTGAGGATTAAAAAAAAACCCTAACAATCAGGTGAGGGAGTCAGACAAATAAACTAGTAATTATATCAATAATATGATGTGTTAACTACACTGATCTACAATAAATGAAACAAGGGTCTGGAAAGAGCCTGTGAAGGAGTTGATTCCTAGATGATGAGAAGTTGGTCAAATAGAGAGGGTAAGGACAAGTGGTCTAAACAGATGGAGTACCATATGAAAACACATTTTGCAAGTACTCAGTAGTCCTTTGTTATTTTTCAGGAACTCAAAATTTTACTGATTGAAAAAGAGGCTAGATGACTATTGTAATTCTTAAAATTTATGTCAAATTTGGAATTAAATTTATAAATCATGAGCCACATGCCACTTCAGATTGTCCCTTCCATGTAATTTCAACAGACATGGCACATATGACACCATCTTACCAAGTTGGTAGTATTTGTCTTTTAGATTGTCACAAACAGTAAATAGTTGATTCAACCACTCACAGAATCTTATTACCTTCCATAGACAAAGTGGCCAACTCTTATACAAAGAGTTTCTTAAAATGGCATTTGCTGTTTTTCAACCACTGACATAAGACCTATCTAAAAGAGAACTGGCCAAATATTTTTATTAAAAATAATTCATATATCAAAGAAGAATCAATGGCAAGCACTATCTAGATAACAATGAGGAAAACAGAATTATTTTAAAAGTGTAAATCACATATAATAAGTAATACATACTTTAATATGAACAACAACAAGTATCATAAATCCTAACTATATATCTAAAGCTACATGGAGAAAAATGCTACTATAATGTGCATACATGAAAAAGAAAACAATTCATGATTTATATCAGAAATAACTGTTTCTTACCAACATTTACGTCTGTAAGTATTCGGTCAATGAACTGACATAGAATTTGTCTTGGCTTCTGTACAACAGTATTATATTCCTCTGGACTGGCACTAAAACACAAATAAAATGCTTTTAACCCTTAAAGGGATGATACCATGGATAATACCACTCTATCGGCAGCAAGCGAAGATGAATTAAAGACCCTCTTGATGAGGGTTAAGGAGGAGACTGAAAAAGCCAGCTTAAAACTAAATATTAAAAAAACTAATATCATGGCATCCAGCCCCAATACTTCATGGCAAATAGAAGGGGACAAGGTGGAAACAGTGACAGATTTCCTCGTCTTGGGCTCTAAAATCACTGTGGATGGTGACTGCAGCCATGAAATCAGAAGACAACTGCTTCTTGGCAGGAAAGCTATGACAAACCTAGACAGTGTGTTGAAAAGCAGAGACATCACTTAGCCAACAAAGGTCCAACTCAGTCAAGGCTATGGTCTTCCCAATGGTCACGTAGGGTTGTGAGAGCTAGACTGTAAAGAAGGCAGAGCACCAAAGAATTAATGCCTCTGAACTGTGGTGCTAGAGAAGACTCTTGAGAGTCCCTTGGACAGCAAGGAGATCAAACCAGGCAATCTTAATGGAAATCAACCCTGAATACTTATTGGAAGGACTGATGTTGAAGTTGAAGCACCAGTATTATGGTTACCTGATGTGAACAGCCAACTCTGGTAAAGTCCCTGATGGCAGGGACTAAGGGCACAAAGAAAGAGGGTGTCAGAGGATAAGATGGATGGATAGCATCACCAATGCAATGGACATGAAGTGAAGTCGCTCAGTCGTGTCCGACTCTTTGCAACCCCACGGACTGTAGCTTACCAGGTTCCTCCATCCATGGGATTTTCCAGGCAAGAATACTGGAGTGGGTTGCCATTTCCTTCTCTAGGAGGTCTTCCCGACCCAGGGATTGAATCCAGGTCTCCCACATTGTAGGTAGATGCTTTACCGTCTGAGCCATCAGGGAAGCAATGGACATGAACTTGGGCAAACTCTGGGAGATGATGAGAGACAGGGAGGCTTGGTGTGCTACAATCCATGGGCTCACAAACAGTTGGAAATAAGTGGGTGAATGAACAACAACCCTTAAAGGGACTCATGATTTCATCTGTAAAGAATTCTCTAAAGTTGAACTTACCAAATGTGTTTAGTTTTAATGTTGACACTGATGGTATTCTGCAAAGTATACAATCTGCAAAGTCTAGACCTGTCTTGCCCAATATGGGTAAACCTTTATCACATGCTATTGAGAACCTGATATATAGTTAGTCCAAAATGAGATGTGCTACAAGTATGAAATACACATTGGATTTGGAATATTCACTACCAAAAATGTGTAATACTGCATTAATTTTATATTAATTACATGTCAAAATGATAACATCTGGATATACTGAGTTAAATAATATATGTTGGGTTTCTTTAGTTTCTTTTATTTTAATTGAAGCATAATTGACTTATGACATTGTATTAGTTTCTGGTATACAGCAAAATAAATCAGTTATCATATATTCTTTTCCATATTATTTTCTATTATGGTTTATTACAGGATATTCAATATAGCTTTCTGTGCTATACAATTGGATACTGTTGTTTATCCATCTGTATGTAATAATTTGTATCTGCTAGTCCCAAACTCCCAGCCCAACTCTCCCCTGCTCCCCACCTTTGGCAGCCACAAGTCTGTTCCCTATGTGTGAGTCTGTTTCTGATTCATATATAAGCTCATTTGTGTTGTATTTTAAATTTCACATATAAGTGACATATACAATATGGCAATAATATATATTGCTAAAATTAATTTCACCTATTTCCTTTTTGTAATGTAGCATTTTGTAATGTGGGAAATTTTCAATTATATATAGGACTTCCTTCATATTTCTATTGAATAGATCTAGACTTCTAGAAAAATCAAAACAAAACAGTTTCTTCAACAAAGAAATTCCAAGGGAAAAAAAGAGAGAAGATACTTATAAAGAAGACTTAAGAGCTGTATTGACCCAGGATGTCAGGATTGGGAACACGTGGCGGATTCATGTTGAAGTATGGCAAAACCAATACAATATTGTAAAGTAAAAAAAAAAAAAAAACAATTAAAAAAAAAAAAGAGCTGTATCAACCAAGCACAATGGCTGGTCCTACATTGGATTCTGAATCAAGAATAAAAACTAATAGCAAACTATAAATGACAACTGGGAAAATTTGAGCAGACTAGATATTTGATGTTTTTAAGAAATTAAAGTTTTAGGTATGAGAATGGTATTGCGGTATATCTAAAAAGTCTTTACACTCTAGAAATTCAGTTCAGTTCAGTTGCTCAGTCGTGTGTACACTCTAGAAATAAATAGTGGTATTTATTGATAAAATGATGTCTGGAATTTGCTGCAAAGTACTCTGAGGAGTAGATTTAAATCTATTGAGAAACCTATTTAAATCTATTGAGAAATAGATTTAAGGGACTAGATCTGACAGACAGAGGGCCTGATGAACTATGGACGGAGGTTCGTGACATTGTCCAGGAGACAGGGAGCAAGACCATCCCCAAGAAAGAGAAATCCAAAAAAGCAAAATGGCTGTCTGAGAAGGCCTTACAAACAGCTGTGAAAAGAAAAGAAGCAAAAAAAAACAAAGGAGAAAAGGAAAGATATATCCATTTGAATGCAGAGTTCCAAAGAATAGCAAGGAGAGATAAGAAAGCCTTCCTCAGTGATCAGTGCAAAGAAATAGAGGAAAACAATAGACTGGGAAAGACCAGCGATCTCTTCAAGAAAATCAGAGATACAAAGGGAACATTTCATGCAAAGATGGGCTGGATAAAAGACAGAAATGGTATGGACCTAACAGAAGCAGAAGATATTAAGAGGTGGTGGCGGGGGCGGTCCTAAGATGGCAGAGGAATAGGACGGGGAGAGCACTTTCTCCCTCACAATTTCATCAAAAGAACATTTCAACGCTGAGTAAACGCCACAAAACAACTTCTGAATGCTGGCAGAGGACATCAGACACCCAGAAAAGCAGATCATTGGCTTCAAAAACAGGTAGGGAAAAAATATAAAAGACGAAAAAAGAGGCAAAGGAGGTAGGGAGGGAGCTCCGTCCCGGGAAGGGAATCCCGTCGCAGGAAGAGACTCGTAAGAAGAGAGGTTTCCAAACACCAGGAAACATTCTTGCTGCCGAGTCTGGGGCAAGCCTTGGAAGCACAGAGGGCAACATAACAGGAAGGAAAAATAAATAACTAAAACCAACAGATTACGAGCGCAGCAGTAACTCCCCCAGCGGAAAAGCAGCGCAAACGCCTGCATCCGCCACTAACAAGTGGGGTCTGGGCAGGGAGAGGCGGGAAGCGCTGACTGCAGTGCTTTTTAAGAACCGGGCCGCAGGAGGTGCAGGCTGCAAAGACTCAG
>SJYT01032870.1:0-25922 GCA_006410635.1 Cephalophus harveyi
ATTCATGTCAATGAATGGCAAAACCAATACGGTATTGTAAAGTAAAATAAAGTAAAAATAAAATTAAAAAAAAAAAAGAATATTAGATTCATCTCTGTTGAGGCATTTAAAAGTTATTTAACACTGGCAATCAATGCAGTTACATTAGTTTTAAAGTAGCAAAAGAGACCATATCCCTATATATGTATTCCTTTGTCTTTTAAATAACTAAATCTGAAGATCATGATCATCAAAAAATAAAAACAAGTGGAAGAAAATGAAAAAAAAAAAAACTTATGTATCTAATACCTGTAAATAGATATGCATTATATATATATATACTCATGAAATTACTATTTGATTTATACTGTGATTTATAAAAATCTTAAATTTATCACAGAACCCCATTAGAACTGCTTTTACTGCATCCTGTAGGTTTGAGTCATCATGTTTTCATTGTCATTTGTTTCTAGGAGGTCTTGATTTCTCTTTTTATTTCTTCAGTAACCTGTAAATTGATTTAAACATATTGTTTAATCTCCATGTGTTTAAGTTTTTTTTTTTTTTGTAACTGATGTCATGAAAGGGAGGTTCAAGAGAGAGGGTGTATATGTATACCTATGGCTGATTCATGTTGATGTGTGGCAGAAATCAACACAATATTGTTAAGCAATTATCCTTCAATTAAAAATAAATATATTAAAAAATAAATTTTTAAAAATCTAAATTTTAGATTATTTAAGATTATAATTTCTTCCATACAATATGAAAATATTTAATATAAGACTTCCCTGGTGGTTCAGTTGGTTCAATTTGCCTGCAATGTAGAAGACCCAGGTTTGGCCCTGGATTGGAAAGATTCCCTGGTGAAGGAAATGGCAACCCACTCCAGTGTTCTTGCCTGGAGAATCCCAGAGGCAGAGGAATCCAGCAAGCTACAGTCCATGGTTTTGAAAAGAGTTGGACATGATTCAGCAGCTAACATACTGAATTTATATGTTAAGTTCTCCCTAATGACTCAGATGGTAAAGAATCTGGCTGCAATGCAGGAGACTGAGATTCAATTACTGGGTTGAAAAGATATCAAGGAGATCTCAGAGATTTCAAGGAGATCTTCCGCAGGGATCTCCCACTAAAAGTTGATTACAAACATAAAATCAAAATTTCTTTAGTGATTTTTAACAAACTCAAAATAAGCAAAGGTAAATAACCTTTAAATTAGTTGAAAATAGTCAGAATTCCAAAGAGCTAGCACAGTTACTTATGTAATAAGCATGCTTATTAAAGTATTGTCATTTTATTTCAGAAGAATATAGTTTTTTCAATAGCAAGCAAGCAGTTTTTTACCGTTAATTCAGCGTGTTCGTTTCCATTCTATTCCACGCCACTGAAGGCCTGTTTGCCTTTCTGTTCTATGTACTGTGTGTATGTTTCCTTCTCTTCTCTTTCAGTTTCAACTGTGGCTCCCTTTTGCCTCATACATTTCTTCTGACACTAAAGCTATGTATTTTATTCTACCAGTGGCTTGTCCCGAGGATAATTGTAAAATCTGTCTTTTTCCAATTATGAGAGGGATTCTATAATTCTTTGGGTTATATTCGTTCTTGAGATGTGTGCCTATAACTCCGAATAATGTTGCCCATTTAAGCTTGATCTATTTCTTTTCTTTTCTGTCGGAGTGACTCCAACCTAGAGTTAATGGACTTTTGTTTATAATCTCTAACCTCCTCCTTACCTACATTCTGTCTCTCACAAATACTTTGGTGTAAGTCATTTATGAAATTGTATGCCACAAAAGTAATATGAGACCAACTACTTTTTTCAAAGGGTAAACTATTATTACATTTTTTTTCAGGTACCATACAAATATAATATTTAAACATGGTCAACTGAGAAAGAGTAACACTGAACTAAAATAAGCTTAGTTGTAGAAATAGCTTGCTTAGATTTGTCAATGAAACCAAAAGCCTAAGGAATTATTATCACAGAAGTTACATCCTAGACAATATTATAAACATAACATATTCTTCATTTTACAGTTGAATCTATATAACTAACTGGTAATTCTATGTATTGCTGTGAATATATGGTAAATTCTTGTTGATACATGTTCTCTTGAATGTAGTCAGTCTGTGAAAAGTCCTGTTCATGATTTCATACAATTTTCTTCAGCTTCATTATTCCAACTTCCATAATGGCTCATAATATCCATGTTTTTATCTTACTCAATACCCTAGTTTCTAGAACACACTCTCTGTCATGACAATGAGTGTCAGCTCTATTCCACTTGAATTTTGCCTATAGTGTGTATGTTATTATAGATAGTGTAGTATTATTATCTATAGGTACATCTTGAGTTTTGTGATGAGCTAGAATATACAGTATTTGCCTTGTTAAGTATGTATGGTTATCTTTCAAGGTAACACTGTCCTTTGATTAATCTGGTCTCCCAATGCTCGCCCCCTTGAGATTTCATTCCACAAGTTATTTAGCTGGAGTCTGTGGCCATCAGGCCATCATGTCAGCCACTCCATCACATCTTTTACCATTCAGTTCAGTTCAGTCGCTCAGTCGTGTCCGACTCTGTGACCTCATGAATTGCAGCACGCCAGGCCTTCCTGTCCATCATCAACTCCCGGAGTTCACTCAGACTCATGTCCATCGAGTCAGTGATGCCATCCAGCCATCTCATCCTCTGTTGTCCCCTTCTCTTCCTGCCCCCAATCCCTCCCATTAGCCTTAATTTATTTACAACTAAACTTCTACCACAATCATGTGGTCAAAATAAGCCTCAGGTATCCCCAGTGATTGGGACATCCCTGATGGCTCTGACAGTAAAGAATCTGCCTACAGTGCTGGAGAACTGGGTTCAATCCCTGGGTTTAGAAAATCTCCTGGATCTCTAATTATTACATTTCTTAGATCCTGCACCAGGTAGCTCAGCGTTATTAACAGAGGATAGAAAGTGTCAGGAGAAGGCAATGGCATCCCACTCCAGTACTCTTGCCTGGAAACTCCAATGGACGGAGGAGCCTGGTAGGCTGCAGTCCATGGGGTTGCTGAGTCAGACACGACTGAGCGACTTCACTTTCACTTTTCACTTTCATGCATTGGAGAAGGAAATGGCAACCCACTCCAGTGTTCTTGCCTGGAGAATCCCAGGGATGGCGGAGCCCAATGGGCTGCTGTCTGTGGGGTCGCACAGAGTCAGACACGACTGAAGCGACTTAGCAGCAGCAGCAGCAGAAAGTGTCAGTGACAAATAGGTTTCTAGCATTATCTGCAAACTTGGTTATTTCATGGATATTTAAAGATATGTATCTGTGAAGTAAATCAAAGACAAATATCATATGATATCACTCATATGTGGAATCTAATTTTTAAAAAATGAAATAAATTAACTTATTTACAAAACAGAAACAGACTTATAGATACTGAAAGCAAGCTTACGTCTCCAGAGGGGAAATGTGGTTGGGGGGAGGGTTAAATCAGGAGCTTGAAATGAGAATACACACACTAATATATGCAAGATAGATAACCAACCGGGACCTTCTGTATAGTACAGGGTAAATTGTATGAGAAAAGAATCTAAAAGGAATGAGCATATGTTTATGTATAATTGAAGCACTGTGCTATACCTCTAAATTACAACATTGTAGGTTAACTATACTCCAATAAAATTAATTAAAAAAAAATGTATCTGTGTTGAACTCATCTAGATCTTTTCTATTTCACACTGTCATTGTTTCAAACCACAAGACCCTAATCCAATTGGTCTTAAGGTAGCAGCATGTCACCTAGCCTTCTCTTAAAAACCATAATATTTCCTTCTTTCTTCTCTCCTAATTAAAAATAATTTCCATCTTCACTTTGTCTTTCCTTATGTGTTGATGTAAATGGGGAGGAAAAAACCACCACGTATAATATTTATAATGACCTCACCTTTAAAAGGACAAAATTGAATTGTTATTTCAACTTGATATTTCAAGTTCATTTCAGGGACAAATTGATGAGACAAAAAATAAGAACTGGTTTTGAATTTCAATGTGAAAGGTATTTTTCCATCATCTTTTTCTGCATTAATGATTCATAGCTACCTTGGAGTTCCTTCCCATTGTAATACTTTGGCAGAATTTTCAGGTATCAGAACACAGTAATTTTTCCAAAGATTAAAAAAAAAATCTTCTCCACCATATTTTGCACAGATAGTTATATTACCCCTAATTTCAACTGCAAGGAGATCCAACCCACCCATTCTGAAGGAGATCAGCCCTGGGATTTCTTTGGAAGGAATGATGCTAAAGCTGAAACTCCAGTACTTTGGCCACCTCATGCGAAGAGTTGACTCATTGGAAAAGACTGTGATGCTGGGAGGGATTGGGGGCAGGAGGAGAAGGGGATGACAGAAGATGAGATGGCTGGATGACATCACCGACTCGATGGATGTGAGTCTGAGTGAACTCTGGGAGTTGGTGATGGACAGGGAAGCCTGGCGTGCTGAGATTCATGGGGTCGCAAAGAGTCGGACACAACTGAGCGACTGAACTGAACTGAACAGAATTTCAAATGACTAAAACAATTAAACAAATGAAGCTATTACATTTCTAACAAAAGTCCATACAAAAGTGACATTAAAAGCTGTCGCAGAACACAATAATCTGTTCTATAGGTATAGTTTAACACAATTATTATTCTTTCATAGGCCTATATTTTATGGGGTGTTGGTTCTCTCTAATGTAGGAAATTCATTTTTATAGTTTGAAGGTAGGACATAGACTTGTTACTTCATATATGATCTCAGAAAGCACGAAGAGCATTTATGACATATCCCAAGTATCTATCCGTAGATAATAGCTAAGTCAAGCACAGATACAGACATTTTGGCAAATGATCTTTACACTGAGGAAACCAGAATTGAAAGAAACACGTGTACCTCAATGTTCATTGCAGCACTGTTTATAATAGCCAGGACATGGAAACAACCTAGATGTCCATCAGCAGATGAATGGATAAGAAAGCTGTGGTACATATACACAATGAAGTATTACTCAGCCATTAAAAAGAATACATTTCAACCTGTTCTAATGAGGTGGATGAAACTGGACCCTATTATACATAGTGAAGTAAGCCAGAAAGAAAAACAGCAATACAGTATACTAACATATACTGTTATTTCATATATGGAATTTAGAAAGATGTTAATGATAACCCTGTATGTGAGACAGCAAAAGAGACATAGATGTATAGAACGGACTTTTGGACTCTGTGGGAGAGGGAGAGGGTGGGATGATTTGGGAGAATGGCATTGAAACATGTATACTATCAAGTAAGAAATGAATAGCCAGTCTATGCTCAATACAGGATATAGCATGCTTGGGGCTGGTGCACGGGGATGATCCAGAGAGATGATATGGGGTGGGAAGTGGGAGGGGGCTTCAGGATTGGCAACTCATGTATACCCGTGGCTGATTCATGCCAGTGTATGGCAAAACCAATACAGTATTGTAAAGCAAAATAAAGTAAAAATAAAAAAAAAATTTTAAAAAAGAATCCTAGGAAAAAAGAATTGTAATCTGGAATTACAATAGATATTCCTTTGGAAAGTCCATTTCTCAAGTCCTGATGAGCTGAAGAACAATCTAATCTTCACAGTAACTTTTAAATGATGCATTCATTCATTAAAAAAATATTTAGATAAATAAGGGGGCTAGAGGACAGCTATATAACTCTGCTTATTTCATATGCCTTGTAAAATTCTACTAGAAAGTAAGTGCATTGAGGGAAGGGATATTTCTCATCCATAAATCTTACACACTTATCCTAACACCTAATACATAAAAGAAACTGATTATATTTCAGAAGTAATCTCCATCCTCAAAGTCCACCAACGCACTTTCACTAGCAACACCATATCCTATGAATTCATAAGAAGGCAAATATTTTATTTTAAAAAAATCTGTGTTGCCATATAAAAATATTAACATTGAAAGTTATCATATAGATGAGCTTACAGGAAATAAATAATCCTGTTTCATCAAAGGACTCAGAATTGATTAATAATCTTACCACACAAGACTGGTACTTATAAGACCATGTGTGATTCATTGACTCAATGAAGATGAATTCTTATTGATATCATATCCTGTGATAATACCTATTGTAAACCTGGAATTCAGTATTAACAGAATGTGGATTACTAGCAGATGTTTGTTTTCAACAGTCACTCCCATCTTAAAAATGTTTTTTCATTAGTGTGTCTTCTCCTAGTCAAACTGAATATCAGACACAATTTATATCTTCTATAATAAATACTATCACTTTTCCATTTGACAATAAAGCTATCGCTGGTTGCCAAACTTTGGTACAATTAAAATCACCTTAAAAATGAATGAAAAACTCCAAGGACCTATGCCTGGTGAAGTGAGATAAAACCCAAGCCTATTTTTACCAATTTGCCTGAATGATTCTTATTCACACCAATGCCAAATACTTGTTGAATTACTTCTTCCATTAAAATTGAATTTAACACCACCACCACCAACAACAACAACAAAAAAAAAAACAACAAGAGATCCCCCCATTCATTCTTTGTCCTAAAAACTCTTATATCCACAGGTCAAACACACTCTCCAGTACTAAACATTCCTGTCCAATATTTTCATGATTTCTCTCTCCTAATATTGCATTGTATAGTCATATGGTTGAAACAGTATGTATATATTAAAAAAAAAAAAGCACCACTTTTTTTTTTAAGAAACCCAGATCAAATTGGTTAAATTTAAGATAAAACATATAATTTATGGGAAAATTAAGCTATACTTTTGAAAATAACAAGTTTCTGCATATTGTGTGCAGAGATAAGAAGATTGAAATTAAATAGCTCATTTTTTCTTACAAGCTGTAGCTGCACCGGCCTCCCAAATCCACTGCACGGAGTAGCCTTTTGTCCTTGTACCTCTGGTCCCTATTCATTCCTCCTCCAGACTGTTTCATGGCTGCTGACTCGTCATTCATGCCTCAGCTCAAGAGATGGATCTTAACAGCATTTACCAGTAATCTGAAGTTTCCACATCAATATTTTTAACTTAAATTTTTACCAATATTCTATCTCTAGGGTGTTTATCTCCACACCCCTAAAATGTGCATATAATAGGCAGTCAATAAACATTTATAAAATAAATAAACAAATAAGAAAATTAATGACGAGGAAATAAATGAATGAAAAATTAATCTATTGTCATCTTTCAATAACTAATGCAGATTGTCATAGTCTAGAAATGTATGTATGTACACTCTTTCAACTATGTTAAGGCATTTTATGTCACATACAGGGAATTATCCTTTTCATGAGAGGAATCCTGCAAAATAAATGACTGAGCAACTTTCACTTTCACTAAAAATATAATACCCACAATCAGAGAACTAGAAAATACTTGATGACTTAATTGAATCAACTGACAAGGATTGGAAAAGGTTTTGGAAAGCTGCCTTTACTGCCAATCAATTGACTAATTTCACACTGTGTAAATTTAAGCACTAAACTGCAAGAGACCCGAATTCTCATTCTATCAGTAATCTAAATTAAATTTGCATTTTCTGTGTGTATAAAATTAAGGGGATGGAAATTTCACTTCAGCTTTGAGGTTCCATGAATGAAATGGACTTTAGGATTAGGAAGAAAAAATAACTTTGGCATTTCCTATTGAATATAATATAAGCATATATTATCCTATGAATTCATAAATTCTCCAGCAATTTTGTGAAGTAAAAGTTGACAACAATTTGTACTTCATAAAAATATAGTAATAACTCTTATTTGTATAACATTTTAGTTATAATCCATACCTTAGTTAGTAATTTGCAAGATACTTTCACTTACATTATCTTAATTGACCCTAACAACTAATGGGTATATATATATGGCCCATGCATATCAGAGAAGGTATCATCTTTCCATTTTCCCTTCTGCACCTTTGTATCTCCCACAGAAAGATAGCTGATGTTTAGAGAACTTAAGTGAGTCACTAAAGGGTACACAGCTTGCAGTCATTGACCTTTTTTGACCAAGTCAGTGCACTAACTGCTAATACCAATACTATTTCTTCCTTAGTGCTGAACTTGTCTGTAGCCCAATTATGGCTTATCTGCTCTATTTGTTCTTAAAATTGGATGCCAAAATTCTGAGTCTGATTCACATTTCTCTTATAAATTTCAAACCAATATATTCCAGTTGTCAGTTGGATACCCGATAGCTACCTAAAGTCCAATATTTCTGAACAGTCATTCCTAAGCCAGTTCTTTAAGCATATCCCCTGACACAGAAAATGACACCATTCATTATTTCAGTATCCTGAAATGAAAACTTGATGGCTATCCTTAATACTATCTAATCAATCTAGGGTGGAGGAAAGAATACTGATCAGATTTTGTAATGGGCAAAGTTGTTAGTAGACTCTAGCAAAGCAAACACACAAGAGAGGTAAAAAAGGAAATAAAGAAATGATCCCTCTGTTCCTAACTGACAATTTTTATCTTTGAGAAATTATAGTCTGGGTGACTTTAATATCATTGGGCAGAAAATTAGGCATTTTTGCAATATATAATTATCTCTTTCATAAGATCAACTTTAAAAAATATAACATTAAAATATAAAATACATTTAATCAAATATCTGATATTTGGTTCCTAGTATAGAAATGATGCTCTCTGATTATTCCCCAATGAATCATCAGGGTTTATCTTAGTAAATTACAGTAAAATATGTCTTCCTCTTTTGAAATTTGCCTACATATCTTATCATTGGAATTTTATATCTTTGGATACAGAATGCATTTATATTTCAACCAGCTCTATAAAATGAAATTCCTTCTGGATTATTAAAATATTGTGAAAACATAGCAGCTTAGATTCAAGCATCACTGAAATTATATGAAATATTTGGCAGAATTACCCAAAAGGAAAGTTTAAAAGTCTTATACACACACACATGCATGCACACATATATATATGGGTGTGTGTACTGTTGGCCCAAAAGTTAATTTGGGTTTTCTACATCATATTATGGAAAAATCCAAATGAATGTTTTTTCCAGCACAATGTGTGTGTGTGTGTGTGTGTGTGTAGAGCAAACATAAAATGGAGGGAAATAACTATGCATGCAAATCAACCATTAAGTAAAGTTTTAAAATATGTATTTCCTTTTAATATTAGTATTTAAACAAGATGGGCATTTAAAATAACCCCTAATTATTTCCAACTATTAAAGAATTCATAGTTTACTGGTGTATGTCAAAATAATTAGCCATCAGAAAGGAAAAACCTTGTATTATTCTGTAAAAGAGTGAAACTTCACTCACCTATGAACTTCTTTGATTATGTTGATTCAATAAATGCCAAACAGTTTCATTCAACCAAGAATTTATGTCTCATATAACTACAAGAATGATGGACTCAGTGTTCTGCTTAAATTCGCTATTCATCTGAAATTAACCATGTGAAATAAACCTGGCATGACAGAATAACTCAGCAATTAGGGAAAAGTACCATTACCTTATAAATAACTAAAACGGGTGCTGAACAAAAGGAAAGCAAAATGAATCTTTCTTTTTGTTTAATCACTTGCTTTAAATTCAAGGTCAATTCAACTGATCACCTATTCATTGTCTTCTGGATGTAATAAGCAAGGCTTGCATGGAATAAAATTGTCATAGTCATGCAGAAGATTCAAGAAAAGTGTCAAGTGAGAGAATACAGTGAATTAAATGATCAAGTAGGGATTATCTAAAATACTATATTTTTACTAAAATATATTGTTCCTTGTGAGATGACAGGTAATATATTCTTATACCAGTTACTCTGCATTACAATTAGCGCTCGCTAAAAGCACTTGTCAGTCATGATGTACTACATTATACCTGGCCTTTCAGGATGCCAGTTCCTTTGGGATTACAAAAATGATACCCTCATTAACAGAGTGATAAGTATTTGAATGCTGTGCCAACATTTAACTCATGTCTGCCAATCGAAATGGGAAAACATTCTTTATTGATTGGAGAAAGGATCTTGTTTGAAGATAATTGACTCTGTGTCTTTCATTGACATAATACCACCTCCGGAAGAAACATATGCTCAACTTGGAAAACAAAGGTTAGATGTAAGAGGCTGATCACTTTCTTCTTACTCCACAGCTCCTATTGACTTGAGTAAAAACCCTGTCTGTGAATCAAACGATTATAGATCTAGTCCAGTTTTGAAGCAAAAAAACAACAAAACAAAACCCAAACAACTTCAAATAAGCTTATGCAGAAGCAAGGCATAAGGGCATAAGGAATGTACAGAGTCAGTCCGCTCTCATGAAAATGAGTGGGGAGTGGTGGCCAAGAAAAAAAAAAAAAAGCTATTTCAAAAAAAGACACACATCACACATACATACAAATACACACACAAGACAAAGACACAATTAACCATTTTATTCACCCATGAGTTACCGAAAGGCAAGAGAAGCTAGTACACAGCTGAAGCATCAGACATCACTAAGAAACACAAGCAATTCACTGCAGCCATGAGATGGAAGGAAGAAAGAGTGGATATGTTCTAGAAAGTCGGATATTCAGAGTATGGGGATTAGACACACAGTATGCCTCTAGCCTGGTTACTCTGAGGACAGCAATGATTATACAGTTACTCACAGGTGGTACAAATCAGTTATTTTTATGCATATAGTGTTGAAGGGGTGCGCCAGTGCCCCGCCTGCACTCATGGTTATGAGAACCAGAACTGCCAGGCTTCTGTTCATTTTCTAAAAGCTCTGATTCTTAACTCCGCACAGTCATCAACCCAGAACCCACACAGAGCAAACTGTCCCAAGTCACCCATGAAGCTACAATGATTCTCAACCCTTTAGAAGTGACTGCAGCTACTCTTCCCTAAATGAGCCATTAGCAAAAGTAAACTTTAAAAGGGAAAGCATCAACCCAATTAAAAAATACCTTTAAAAAAGCAAAATTAAAAATAAAGTGCCATATATGCTGAAAAGAATATATTAATTGCATTTCTGTATAGTTGTAAATATTATATTTGCAATTATAATACAATTAAAATTGAAAATATTATATTAAAATTTTTTTAAAGGGTAAAACCATCAATATGCTCTCATGTTGAAGGCTTGCAGTGCTGTGGGGGCATGTGGCAGAGGGGGGCCCCTCTGTGTCTTCCCATCTTGCTGCACGGTTTCAAATATGGCAGAAGATTCAACTTGCTCCCGAGGGTTCTTAGTCACTCCAACAGCTGCACTGTATACCTTCTGTGGCCCTGGACCCTGGTTCACATTTCCTTCACCATCATCTCTGGCTAGTCATACCCATGAGAGTGGCTGGAGATGAGAACACTGCTCTCTTTTCTGGGTTCCTAAAACAACTGGTCAGGGTGTGGTATTGTCTTTTCTCACAGGAAGCTCTAGAACTTTCCATCTCTCTGCCTTGAGCTTGCACAGGGAAGCCAAGGCCTCATGTCAATTATAAACGTCTTCAAGGGCCATGCAACTATATTCCCATCTCTCCTAAATATGAAGTGAAAAGCTGCTCTTTTGTAATGTGATCACTCTCCCTCTAATCTCTCACCCAGAAGGGAAGGTGCAAAAGTCAAGGTGAAGATTTGGCAGGAGGTAGATTAGCCTCAGTTAAGTTCTTCCTCAATCCAGAAGTCCTGGAGGCCAGGGCTACACTTAGCCTCTTTGTTGTATGGCTCCAGTAGGACCTTAGTGGACTCTAGTCATCTTCTCCAGGGACCAAGGGGCCAGCCTATGAGGTCCAGATGCATTGGGCAGGGGTGGGAGCATGAACGTGGCAAGGCCAGGCTTGTTCTGGTACTGAGTCACTAACATCAAAGATGGTGTGCATCTCCACTCCATCACAGCTGTGGGTTTGATCCACAGGCCAACCATCTGTGCTGCAACCCTGAGGGGGCAGCTGTTGGCAGGTGCTGCTGCAGACCATGCATGGAGAGCACAGCCTTTGGGAGGGGGCTCAGAGTTGGTCAGTCTAGTAGGGATGCCCATTGTGCACAGCAGCTGAATGCCTTCATCCATGGTGGTCCAGAGGCAGAAGGTCGCATCCGTGGTTGAGACATGCAGTAAGGACTCCCAGCACTGGTGCTAGGCCTTCAGCAGCCAGTGAGCAGTATCTTCCCACCAGCCCCTCAGGATCTTCCAGCAGAAGTTGAAACTGGCCATCCTTTGTCAGTCAATCAAGAATACCAGCTCCCTAGAATTCAGGGACAAGACCTGGTCCTTCTGGTTGAACCCAGGCAACCATGAGCTCACTGTGGGGTACTGCCTGAAGTGCTGGGAGATGCCAGGAGCTCAGTGCACATGTAGTCCTCACACCCCTAACCCATCTGGGTGTGTTCCAGTGCTCTCTCAGCCATGGCCCACCACCATGCAGTAGGGGGCACCAAGGAAGGCTGGAAGGATGTTGCCACACTATCAAGATGGATATCTGGTCTGTCTAAATCCTGGAGGAACTACCAAGACGGGAGTGGTTGTAAATGGCCCTCAGTTTCGACAATGCTTCCAGCCCAAGGTATCAATATCTTCCTTTTTCAATTAGATCTTCAAGTTTCATCTCAGCCTTGCTTCCCAAGGCCTTCCTAACCAGGTGCTCATACTTGTGCACATAAAGTATTTTAGTACATCACTCATGTCACTCCTTAAGCTGGGAAGTCTCTGCATCCCAGGAAATCAAAAGTAATAGAATGATCCTTCCTTGTTATTGTATAGCACTCTTAACACACTTTGGTTTTTCCAGGTGGCATTACTGGTAAAGGACTCGCCTCCCAGTACAGGAGACATAAGGCATGTGGGGTCAGTCCCTGGGTTGGGAAGATCCTCTGGATAAGGAAATGACAACTCACTCCAATATTCTTGTCTGGAGAATCCCATGGACAGGGGAGCCTGGTGGGCTGCAGTTTGTAAGGTTACAAAGAGGCAGACACAGCTGAATTGACTTAGCACAAGCACGAGAACACACTTCTGTTGTAGCACTTGTAATATGCACTAAAGTTTCTGGCTTAAGAGTTTGCCTTCTTCGCTAGACTCTAAGAATAGCTATTATATATTATGTATGTTTATGTCTCCAATGTTTAGCTCACTGCTCAGAATATAAAAGTTTAAAAAGTCTCCAAAATTCTGCATGTGCAAAATGTATGTATATGTAGTCACACAGATACAGTGGTGATGAATGGTGACATCCGAGCAACTGAAATCAACATTTTTTCCAAGAAAACAGCCTTTATTTAAGAAAATGCTTTAATAAGCTGGAATGCAAGGTGAGATGTTAAGTGTTGGAAGAAAAAAAAGGGAAAAATACAGTTAATTAATTCTACTTAAGAAATGTGCAGTAAATTCACACTATCTTCAGTAAAATGTGACATCAATTCAAAGCTGGGAGTTTTTGTTTGATTGTGGTTTGTTCTATTACATTTCTGTGAAAGTCAAATAAAGTAGTTAAATTCCATAAAGGTCAGGAGAGGTAAAGAATGTGTTAGAGTATAAGATGATCTGTAAACTAAACTAGTACGTTAAAGAAATTTGGAAACAAGCTAGACGTGAAAAGCTATGAACTTCTCTAGTTCCCCCTGTGGTAGAAACATCCTTGAAGTTAACCAATCTGATTTCCTCTTCTTCCTGGGCAGTGTGCTAAACTATCATTTTCCAAACGTGCCTCATATGACTACCCAAAATAATGTGAACTTTCAGACCTCTTTGGGTCAACATCAACTTCTCATCATGGCTCAATTTATTCTTTACAGCAAACAGGGTACTATCTTGGTGCAAGACAAGCATAGCACTCTTGAAAAATATGTGAGAAAATCATATTCCTAAAATACAGGAGGAGACTGGGTTCTCATATCATAAATTAGGGGATATGACTCAGACAGCAAAAAATCTGTCTGCAATGCATGAGAGACAGGTTCAATCTATGGGTTGAGAATATTCCCCTATAGAAGGGAATGGCACCTCCACTCCAGTATTCTTGACTGGGAAATCCCATGGTCAGAGGAAACTAGTGGGCTACTGTCCATGGGGTGACAAAGAGTAGGACCACACCTAAGTGACTAACACTTTCCCTTACCACCAAACAGAACACTTATCTTAGATTTTAGTTGAGTAAGAAGTAAATTTTTATTTTATTTGAGTCATTACACATTAAGAGTTTATAGGGAAATTAGCAGACATGTAAGTTTTGGGTATTCATGCCTATAAGGAAAATAGTCAATCAATGCAAAACTGCATAAGGTCTATGGATGTAAGAAAATTTAGTTTTCATAGTACTCTGTATTTTGTCAATAGTTCTCAAGTGACTCTATATTATGTAGAATCTCAAGAAAGCTGATGCATGTTCATTTACATAAATATAATAAAGTCTCCTAGTTAGTATTTTTGAGCTTCCCAGGTGGCTCAATGGTACAGGATCCACCTGCCAATGCAAGTGGCTTGACACCTGTATTGGAAAGATCCCTTGGAGAAGGAAATAATAAACTACTCTAATATACTTGCCTGGTAAGTCCCATGGGCAGAGGAGACTGGCAGGCTAGAGTCCAAGGTGTCAGGAAGAGTCAGACACAACTTAGCAACTAAACAGCAACACATTTAATGTTGTTAGTGTAGAAATTAGTCTTAATGATTCTTATAATTGCAATCAGCTCAATGAAACACTGTTTTATATTCTTCAATTTTAGTCTTATTTTAGCCTTCATTATATTTTTCTAATATATTTTGTTATGTTAGTATAATGAATATGCTCTTCAGTTCAGTTCAGTCGCTCAGTCGTGTCTGACTCTTTGCGACCCCATGAATCGCAGCACGCCAGGCCTCCCTGTTCATCACCATCTCTCGGAGTTCACTCAGACTCGCGTCCATCGAGTCAGTGATGCCATCCAGCCACCTCATCCTCGGTCGTCCCCTTCTCCTCCTGTCCCCAATCCCTCCCAGCATCAAAGTCTTTTCCAATGAGTCAATTCTACGCATGAGGTGGCCAAGGTAATGGAGTTTCAGCTTTAGCATCATTCCTTCCAAAGAAATCCCAGGGCTGATCTCCTTCAGAATGGACTGGTTGGATCTCCTTGCAGTCCAAGGGACTCTCAAGAGTCTTCTCCAACACCACAGTTCAAAAGCATCAATACAGTCCAGCGTTTCTCATGATGTACTCTGCATAGAAGTTAAATAAGCAGGGTGACAATATACAGCCTTGACGTACTCCTTTTCCTATTTGGAACCAGTCTGTTGTTCCATGTCCAGTTCTAACTGTTGCTTCCTGGACTGCATACAGATTTCTCAAGAGGCAGGTTAGGTGTTGTGGTATTCCCATCTCTTTCAGAATTTTCAACATAAACAATATTAATAATCATACCAAATTCTCCCCTACTATAAATAGATGATAAATAATCTTTGATTATTTACTATGATTCAGATAACATGGCAAGGAATTCTATGTAAGTTATATCTTATAATATTAAGATTCTGCATGCTATTCCATTTGAGAGATGAGAATACATTGGAACCAATGACTAATTTGCTCAATGTGAGACAGGATTCAAACATAAGGCTGTAATCCCATATGCAAACTCTTTTTTTAATTTGTAGTATCTAATCAAGCTTTTCAGTGTCTTCAGCTACTATTTTCTTTTCCTTATTCCTAAAAAAATAACTGCTCTCTTAATTATCCATGTTATAATCTAATGACATGAATACTCAGATTTTTCTTTTAGATATCTTGATATGATATCAAGATCCATATTTCTTTCTTCTATATATTGATATACAGAAGCTATTGTGGCACCACAAACTTATTCCCGAACTGAATTCATTATATACACAGATTTTTACTCCTATATTTAAGCTTGTGTGCATGCTCAGTCACTTCGGTTGTGTCCACCTGTTTGCAGCCACATGGATGTTAGCCCACCAGGTTCCTCTGACCATGCGATTCTCCAGGCAAGAATATGGAGTGGGTTGCTAGTTCCTCCTGCAGGGGATCTTCCTGACCCAGGGATGAAACTCACATCTCTTATGTCTCCCCCATTGCAGGCAGATTCTTTACCATCTGAGCCACCAAGGAAGCCCAGTGCTATGTAAGAGTCTTTAAAATCCAGTCCCTATTCATTTGCTGGGCTTGCCTTGTGGCTCAGATGGTAAAGAATCTGCCTGTGATGTGGGAGACCTGGGTTCAATCCCTGGGTCAGGAAGATCCCCTGGAAAAGAGAATGTCAACCCACTGCAGTATACTTGCTGGAAATTTCCATTGACAGAGGAGCCTGGCAGACTATTGTCCATGGAGTTGCAAAGAGTGTGACATGACTGAGCAATTAACACACACTTTGATTTGTAACACCTCTCACTCTATAGTCTAAAATCATGCCATTTAGAAAGAGATGTATTATAAATTCTCTTTAACATTGTTTCTGGTGAACCTTCTGCCTGCCTTCCTTCCGTCTCTACGTTGCTCAAAATCCATCTCTCTGTGAACCTCCTTAGCTTGTGTACTTGCTATGTCACTTCAGTCATGATCCACTCTATGAAATCCCATGGACTGTAGCCGGCCAGGGGGCTAGAACTTGTATCTTTCTAAGTACATAGTGATAAAGAACTGGCTCGCCCATGGAGGAGATGTAAGAGATGTTGATTTGGTCCCTGGGTCAGGAAGATCCCCTGGAAGAGTGCATGGCAACCCACTCCAATATTCTTGCTTGGTGATCCCCATGGACAGAGAAAACACCTTATGTTTTCAATAAAAATTGATCCTATCCTTTACATTATTGTAGTTTTCTATACACATTAGCGCTTGTCATATTATAGTGTAGTGTATACAAATTTGTGAGATGTAGACTTTGTTCTTATTTAACTTTGTGCTTATTTTACTTAATGCAGAGTGCATCATGAGAAACGCTGGGCTGGATGAAGCACAAGCTCGCATCAAGATTGCTGGGAGAAACATCAATAACCTCAGATATGCAGATGGCACCACCCTTATGGTGGAAAGAGAAGAAGAACTAAAGAGCTTCTTGATGAAAGTGAAAAATGAGAGTGAAAAATTTGGCTTAAAATGCAACACTTAGAAAACGAAGATCATGGCATCCGGTCCCATCACTTCATGGCAAATAGATGGGGAAATAATGGAAACAGTGAGAGACTTTATTTTTGGGGGCTCCAAAATCACTGCAGATTGTGACTGCACCCATGAAACTAAAAGATGCTTGCTCCTTGGAAGAAAAAGCATGACCAACCTAGACAGCATATTAAAAAGCAGAGACAGTACTTTGCCAACAAAGGTCTTTCTAGTAAAGGCTATAGTTTTTCCAGTAATCTCACATGTATGGATGTGAGAGTTGGACTACAAAGAAAGCTGAGTGCCAAAGAATTGATGCTTTTTTTTTATTATTTTTTTTATTTTTTTAATTTTATTTTTACTTTATTTTACTTTACAATACCGTATTGGTTTTGCCATACATTGACATGAATCCACCATGGGTGTATATTAGCTCCCAATCCCGAATCCCCCTCCCACCTGCCACCCCACATCTTCTCTCTGGCTCATCCCTGTGCACCAGCTCCAAGCATCCTGTATCCTGTATCGAACATAGGCTTGTGCTTCGTTCTTACATGTTAGTTTACATGTTTCAATGCCATTCTCCCAAATCATCCCACCCTCTTCCTCTCCCACAGAGTCCAAAAGTCCTTTCTATACATTTGTGTTTCTTTTGCTGTCTCACATACAGGGTCATCACTGCCATCTTTCTATATTCCATATATATGTGTCAGTATACTGTATTGGTGTTTTTCTTTCTGGCTTACTTCACTCTGTATAATAGGTTCCAATTTCATCCATCTCATTAGAACTGATTCAAATGAATTCTTTTTAATGGCTGAGTAATACTCCATTGTGTATATGTACCACAGCTTTCTTATCCATTCATCGGCTGATGGACATCTAGGTTGTTTCCATGTTCTGGCTATTATAAACAGTGCTGCGATGAACATTGGGGTACATGTGTCTCTTTCGATTCTGGTTTCCTCGGTGTGTATGCCCAGCAGTGGGATTGCTGGGTCATAAGGCAGATCTATTTGCAGTTTTTTAAGGAATCTCCACACAGTTCTCCATAGTGGCTGTACTAGTTTGCATTCCCACCAGCAGTGTAAGAGGGTTCCCTTTTCTCCACACCCTCTCCAGCATTTATTGCTTGTAGACTTTTGGATCGCAGCCATTCTGACTGGTGTGAAATGGTACCTCATTGTGGTCTTGATTTGCATTTCCCTGATAATGAGTGATGTTGAGCATCTTTTCATGTGTTTGTTAGCCATCCGTATGTCTTCTTTGGAAAAATGTCTGTTTAGTTCTTTGGCCCATTTTTTGATTGGGTCATTTATTTTTCTGGAGTTGAGCTGCATAAGTTGCTTGTATATTTTTGAGATTAGTTGTTTGTCAGTTGCTTCATTTGCTATTGTTTTCTCCCATTCAGAAGGCTGTCTTTTTACTTTGCTTATAGTTTCCTTTGTTGTGCAGAAGCTTTTAATTTTAATTAGATCCCATTTGTTTATTTTTGCTTTTATTTCCTGTATTCTGGGAGGTGGATCATAGAGGATCCTGCTTTGATTTATGTCGGTAAGTGTTTTGCCTATGTTCTCCTCTAGTAGTTTTATAGTTTCTGGTCTTACGTTTAGATCTTTAATCCATTTTGAGTTTATTTTTGTGTATGGTGTTAGAGAGTGATCTAGTTTCATTCTTCTACAAGTGGTTGACCAGTTTTCCCAGCACCACTTGTTAAAGAGATTGTCTTTACTCCATTGTATATTTTTGCCTCCTTTGTAGAAGATAAGGTGTCCATATGTGTGTGGATTTATCTCTGGGCTTTCTATTTTGTTCCATTGATCTATATTTCTGTCTTTGTGCCAGTACCATACTGTCTTGATGACTGTGGCCTTGTAGTAGAGCCTGGAAAAATATACCATGCTCATGGATTGGAAGAATCAATATAGTGAAAATGAGTATACTACCCAAAGCAATCTACAGATTCAATGCAATCCCTATCAAGCTACCTGCGGTATTTTTCACAGAACTAGAACAAACAATTTCAAGATTTGTATGGAAATACAAAAAACCTCGAATAGCCAAAGCAATCTTGAGAATTGATGCTTTTAAACTGTGGTGTTGAGGAAGACTCTTGAGAGTCCCTTGGACTGCAAGGAGATCCGACCAGTCCATCCTAAAGGAAATTAGTCCTGAATATTCATTGGAAGGACTGATGTTGAAGCTGAAACTTCAATACTTTGGCCACCTGATACAAAGAACTGACTCATTGGAAAAGATCCGGATGTTGGGAAAGATTGAAGGCAGGAGGAGAAGGGGACGACAGAGGATGAGATGGTTGGATGGCATCACCGACTCAATGGAAGTGTATTTGAGCAAGCTCTGGGAGTTGGTGATGGACAGGAAAGCCTGACGTGCTGCAGCCCATGGGGTTGCAGCAGACATGACTGAGCAACTGAACTGAACTGATACTTTGTACTCATTGAATTCAGACATAATCTCTGTTAATTATTGCTATATATCTTGTATTTGATACCTAAG
Organism: Cephalophus harveyi; assembly: GCA_006410635.1. NCBI lineage: Eukaryota > Metazoa > Chordata > Mammalia > Artiodactyla > Bovidae > Cephalophus > Cephalophus harveyi. The sequence goes on from SJYT01032870.1 coordinate 19,602, forward strand.
TGTGCTGCTCATAAATATCCTGGTTAGAAGAAAAGACACTGTGGAAATTATTGATGAACTTGTAACTTTCTAAGTACATTTGTTTTCATTTATAAATATGCCTGCTTTTGTTATTTTCCTTTTTTATGAAATCATGCCAAGGGTGGGTGGAAAAATTTATGTCTGGTTGAGCCTCCCCATTTTTTTATAAGTTTAAGATGCTGTTAATTTAAATTACGTGTTCATTGTGATGCATATTTTGGTATTTTAATCAAGAGTACAACTCAGTATGTCTGTCTGTTTGGCATGTTCTCCACTATTATATTTAATTTAGCTAGATTTCTGTCCTTTTTTCCCTTCTCATGTGTTTCTATGTGTTAGCTTTTCCAGTGCAACTCAATAATTCCATGGCCCTTTCTGGAAGCAACAAAGGCATAAAGTTTACTTCTTAAACCCTAAAGATTTTACTTAAAAGTTAGATGACCAAAAAATTGGACAGTTTTAGGCAGTGAAATAACTTGGAAGAGATGAACCTAGAAAAAGGTACAGATAATGAAGACTGAGTATATCAGGATGTGATGGCTTCAGTATTTATTTTATCTCTTCCATATCATTCATATACTGCAGGTTTAGGGGAGGTAAAAAAAGAGGGAAGTGAGTGATAAGCATCTTAATGTGATGGCATCCATAAAATCTATATGTCACATTTCATTCAGGGGCTAATTTTTCCATTTGAATTATGAACCTCTGTAAATAGGAGACAGATATGGAAAGCCTGAAACATCTATCACTCTTGACCCTGGCAGATTAAAATGTGACGACTTCAAACGAAAATAAGTTCTAAGTTCCAAACTAAATCATTAGGTGAAGGGGTTATAATATTTGTAAATGCAGTGAATGTAAATATTGATGTTGACGCTAATGCATCTCACTGAATTCTAGAATGTATATAGAAACGTATGTAAGTATTATTGTAAGATTATTATAATTCTGTACAACCATACAACCATTCTGTGAAGGCTTTCTTAGCTACAGTGAAAGTCAAAATGCTCAACCTGACAAGGTGGTGATGATTTATGAGATATAAATCTCTTTCAGTACATAGTAAATAAACCAGTGCTTTAACCTATATATTTGAAAATATTCAGTATAGATTTTCAGTTGCCAAAATATCTTTATATGCTGTTTCCAAAGCATTATGTATGTATTTATGCATGTCTTGACTTGTTCCAGAAAGGATTAAATATGATCAAAATACATACTCAACAGAATAAAATAAAACTTGGCAAAGATGAATGTGAATGCAATGCTGGGTGACACAGAGAGGCAACTGCTTTGATTAAGAATAGAGGGATATTTTGACTGAATATCTTCTTTTAATTCATTGGAAATCCTGTGTGCCACATGTGTGGAAAAAAATAGATTCTCAGAATGTGAGGGTATATCTAAGTAAGTGTTTAGTTCAATGTTTATTTTACATATTAGTTACAATGAGCCTGTCTCCTCTCCTATATGGCTTTCACATATTTTGCTGTGTACAGATGTGTCATTTTACAAAGTATAAAATGTTGGGTAGAATCAATAAAGATGCTATTAGGAGAGATGGAAGATCAGTTTCACTGATGTATTCAACACACATTTGTTACACATCTATGGTACACCAGGCTCTCTTTTGGGCTTCTTACAAAACAATGGTGGAGAAAAATTCACATATGCCAGGCCTCTGAGAACGAGGAGTGGCAGACGCATTATTCAGATGTACCAACTACTGCATAATTGCCGTTCTGGGTGGATGCCATGCAGGCTATTAATAAAGCTGAGTATCTGACCTCAGCAGATGATCAGGAATGATTTCCTTATTTGAAGTTATTTTGAGCAGTGGAATCATGCATGAGCAAATCAACCAGGTAAAGAAGACAGTGGGAAAAGGGACTGTGGAAACATTATCTGAAGGAGAGAGCATTGCAAAGCCTCTGAAGTTGGAAAGATTAAGTTAATATATGCAAATCCAATTAGAAAGAGGCTGGTTAATACAGGGAACTCTAAAAGAAGTCAGCATATTTTAAGTCTGGGGGAGAGTGTTGTCAAAAGGAGTTGACAGAGATGTAGGAAAAGCCTGGGTCATGCAGTAGGAGACTGGATTGTCGGCATTTTGCTGTTTGTGAGTCCTTTGCTGTCTAATCTACTACAGAATCTCATTTAGATAAAGTATGAAAATAAGACTCTAATCACGTGCAATAACAAAAATTCCGTGACTCCCTTATAGCCTTACTTGGACTAGGTCCTTACATTGAAGTGTCAGATGTGTCCCAAACTAGCTGATCACTCTGTGTGTGTGTGTGTGTGTGTGTGTGTGTGTGTATTTAACTTTTAAGTAATCACTGAAAACAGTATATTTTTGGTTTCACTATTTGTGATGGGCTCAGGAGAAATGCTTCTCTGTGGTACTTAACTGTTTTTATATCCATATAAAGGATTTACTCACTCACTGTGTATTTAAAAAGTATGAGGATTTCTCATGTTTATATTTGAAAATAGCAGGAAAAGAAAGCTTTACATTTGGAAATCTTAAAGCTTTGGAAAATTTGATGTAGTAGCAGAGGTTAAAGAAAAGCTATAACTAGCCTAGACACCATACTAAAAAGCAGAAGCCATTACTTTGCTGACAAAGGTCCGTCTAATCAAGCCAAAGCGATGGTTTTCCAGGAGTCATGTATGGATGTGAGAGTTGGACTACAAAGAAAGCTGAGTACTGAAGAATTGATGCTTTAGAACTGTGGTGTTGGAGAATACTCTTGAGAGTCCCTTGGACTGCAAGGACAGTCCATCCCTTGGACAAGCAGTCCATCCTAAAGGAAATCAGTCCTGAATATTCATTGGAAGGACGGATGTTGAAGCTGAAACTCCAATACTTTGGCCATCTGATGCAAAGAACTGACTCATTTGAAAGACCGTGATGCTGGGAAAGATTGAGGGCAGTAGGAAAAGAGTACGGCAGAGGATGAGATGGTTGGATGGCATCACAGACTCCATGGGCATGATTTTGAGGAAGCTCCGGGAATTGGTGATGGACAGGGAACCCTGGTGTGCAGCAGTCCATGGGGCCGCAAAGAGTCGAACACGACTGAGGGACTGAACTGAGCAAGGATTTTTTGAATGAATGCTTATGCTACTCTTTATCAAGTGAAACTTGCATTCTTTGAAAAATTAAGGGGAAAAGATAATCAACAAAACAAATAAAAGGAAAACAAAATGCAGAAGGAGAAGGGGGCAACAGAGGATTAGATAGCTAGATGGCATCGCCGACTCAATGGACAAGAGTTTGAGCAAACTCCTGCAGATAGTGAAGGACAGGGGAGCCTGGTGCACTGCAGTCCAGGGGGCCACAAAGAGTTAGACACAACTTAGTGCCTGAACAGCAACAAAAAAGCAAAAAAAAAAAAAAAAAAAAAGAACACAGACTAACAAAAGAGAAAAAGAAAAGAAGCTGCAATTAGAGAAGACAATTATTGTCTTATTCTAAAAATGCACAAATGAAGACAAATAGTTATTTATCCTGCCTTTCCTGTACAAACTACACTTCAAATTAATCAACAGTCTCATTGATGAGGAAAAGTTCCTCTGTATATAAGAAAAATAGATAATGAATGTACCATGAATATCAGAGTTGGAAATTAATTTTTAGTTTATAAGAGGTAGATTATTCATACATACTGAAATCCTTGGCTAAAGGATAAATAGAATATGTTAACTATTATTTCAAAGATTGTGTTTTGTGATAGTTAAATCTCTATAGGAATCTGGTCATCTATGCCTTGAACAGATGATTAGACTTGGCAACACTCCTGTTGGGATGACCAGTCATTTGAATGCCTTTTAATCTGAAATAGCACACAGTGCAGAGCCTTGCCTATGAAGTATGAGCATCAGAAATACTTAAATAATATTGTGTCAACACCTATATGTCTATTGAACTCCTTTTCTCAACAAATCAATGTCATTAAAAAAATGGAGAGAGAGAATTAAGAGTCATGACAGCAAAATATAATCCTTAAATTTTGAATGCCTTGTTCCAAACAAAGAATAAAACTGTACCTTAGAAAAATAGTAGATATTTAAAAACAGTCTGTGAATTGGATGGCACTAGGAAATTAGTGTTAAAACATCATTGTGATATGCAGTAGTAGGCCATTCGCATTTTTAGTGGTGTACTCTGAAGTATTAGAGGAAGAAATGCCAAGATGTCTGTGACTGTATTAAAAATGATTAAGAAAAATCCATGAAATATATTTAACCTTTGATAATATTAGCAAATATTTATGTTTTCAAAATAAAAAAAGTAAAGGGATAATAAAGAATTTATATAATAATCAATTACTTCTTGTTGGTATGATGGAAAAAATGTAGGAAGGAGAAGATCATATGTTTAAGGAAAACTTCCCATTGCTTTATAGTACATTGATAAATGTATAATTTATACATTTATAATACAACATTTGTATACGGCTTTGGTCCACATATTTTGGGCTTTCCGGGTGGCTCAGTGGTAAAGAACCCACCTGACAATGCAGGAGACATAAGAGACACAGGTTAGATCCCTGTGTGGGAAGATCCCCTGGAGGAGGGCATGGCAACCCACTCATACATTCTTGCCTGGAGAATCCCATGGACAGAATGAGCCTGGCGGGTTATAGTCCATCGGGTCACAAAGAGTCAGACACAGCTGAAGTGACTTAGCACTCATGAACGGACAATCTCTTTTAATTAAGCAACTTTGCATCTGAAGCCTGCCCATTACCACATTTCTGCTTTGTGCCTATGGTTTGACTCTTTGCCCAATCCTGTTTCTCTTTCCAGCAGTAGACATTATTTTCAGCACTTCCAGTTTCAACTTCTTAACCTAATATTGACTGATACCAAAATTCTTCATGAATGACCAGTAAATGGACTCTACCCTTGTTTACTTCTGTTTGAATATAGAAACTAATTTGTGTCATGCAAAGAGAACAACAGAGAGAAGGACTCTATGCCAATTCAATTTACAGTATAATGTGCAAACTCAATTGTAATCTGTGCTTCTATTCTGCCTAACACTGTGGTCTTACAACCACAGGAAATTGCTCTCACTGTTCCCCATAAATTTCCAAAAGCACACTCTAGGGGTAATAACACTAGTTAAAATCATTCTTAAATACTCAATATGTTACTGATGCTCTGCTGAATGTGTGAAATAAATTAGGCCCACTTCATTGATGCAAAAACTGAGAATTAGAAGTCAAAGAGCTTGCCCACAGTCAACTTGCTAAATATATCTAAACTGAGTTTTATATTTCATCTCTCTCTGCCTCCAAAATAATGCACTTTTCTTTACATACCAGTTTCTATTTTAAGTTAAGAAAATAATTTATGGAACTGAGAATAACATTAATTTACCATTAGAATAATGATTGCAACAAGGTTTCTAAGATTTAGAAGAATCCATTGTATTATACAACACTTTGCCTTTTTCCTCTTACAACAGCAAGTTAAGAATAGTTACATCCTCAGGCTATTGCAGACCTTTATCAGAGTGTTTCTTGGTCTTGGGTACCAGGTCTAAGAGTTCTGATCAACAATATATGGATCCACAGCAGCCTCAGTTAGAGATGTGTCTGCACTGGTCACTGTGGACATGCCCTGAGTTTATACTTGGGACTCAAGGAAGCTTCTGTCACTATCCAGGGCATCCTTCAGAAACTTCTTGCACTGTGCCTGAACTTTGTTGCAGAATTTAAGTGGCAGCGAGAACCAGCACTGAATACTTGTCTTTCTGAATATTGTCCTAAGTATTGAAAACGTCTCACATTTCTAGAATATTTAAGTTAGGGCTCAGTAAGTGAGGGGTAATTCTTGCTTCTGTATGTTATTCAAAGACATGTTTTCAAAATATCTTGAGCATTAAATTATAAAGTCCTTCTCATTTGCTATTGTTTCATTTTCCTATTTACATGAACCAATTTTCAATGGTAGGCTCAGAAAAGCTGCATTTATATCAGTGAGGACTTCTTCTGTCTTAATCTCCTTATCTTTCATATATGGTGCTGCTTTCTGATAAAGAAAGGCTATCTGGAAAAAAAATTAACAGACAAATCAATAAAACCAAAAATATGTCATTTGAAAACATCAATAAAGTAAATGAAATTTCTTGGACTGTCAAAGGAAGATAAGAGAGAAAACTCAAATTACTGAAATTAAGAGGGACATATGGAACATTGCTACTGATCTCACAGAAATATAAAGGGTTATAAAATAAAACTGTGAACTTCTATATGTCAACAAATTATGTAACCTAGAAATATAAAA
>SJYT01032870.1:28272-58904 GCA_006410635.1 Cephalophus harveyi
CTCCACTAGCTTTGTTCGTAGTGATGCTTTCTAAGGCCCACTTGACTTCACATTCCAAGATGTCTGGCTCTAGATGAGTGATCACATCATCATGATTATCTGGGTCGTGAAGATCTTTTTGTACAGTTCTTCCGTGTATTCTTGCCACCTCTTCTTAATATCTCCTGCTTCTGTTAGGTCCATACCATTTCTGTCCTTTATCGAGCCCATCCTTGCATGAAATGTTCCCTTGTTATCTCTAATTTTCTTGAAGAGATCTCTAGTCTTTCCCATTCTTTTGTTTTCCTCTATTTCTTTGCATTGATCGCTGAAGCAATAATACATGCTAAAATGTAAACTTTAAAAACACTATGCTAAGAGAAAAAAATAATAAACATTCATATAGTGTAGGAAAATATATATATGAAATATTCAGAATAGGGACATCTCTAAGGACAGAAGTAAAATCAGTGAATGCTACGGGCTGGAGAGAGGATTGAACAGGGAATGGCTGCTACTTGGTGCCTCTTATTTTGTGAGGGTGAGATTCAAATATTGTTAAGTTAAATGGTGGTGATAATTGCACAACTGTGTGAATAAAAGTGTACAACTGTTTCAATTGTACACTTCAAGTGGATGAATGTTATTGTATGAGAATTATGTGTCAATAAAGATTCTAGTCAAAGCTATGGTTTTTCCAGTAGTCATGTATGGATGTGAGAGTTGGACCATAAAGAAAGCTGAGCACTGAAGAATTGATACTTTTGAAATATGGTGTTGGAAAAGACTCTTGAGAGTCCTTTGGACCACAAGGAAATTGAATCAGTTAATCCTATAGGAAATCAGTCTTGAATATTCATTGAAAGAACTGATGCTGAAGCTGAAACTCCAACACTTTGGCAACCTGGTGCGAAGAACAGACTCGTTGGAAAAGACCCTGATGCTGGGAAAGATTGAAGGCAGGAGGAGAAGGGGACGACAAAGGATGAGATGTTAGATGCCATCACCAACTCGATGGACATGAGTTTGAGCAAGCTCTGGGAGTTGGTGATGAACAGGGAAGCCTGGTGTGCTTCAGTCCATGGGATCACAAAGAGCTGGAGACAACTGAGTGACTGAACTGAACTGAACTAAAGATGCTATTAAAATAAATAAACACACTGGCATCTTGTGTAGCCCTGGAAGAGGACAAGTCAAATATAAGGGAGCAGTTGGATGGATACTTTAGCAAATTGATATTGCTTAGAATTGTGATGCTACAGAAAGATTAAGTATCAGAGCTAAAATGTTTGTTGACTAATTGGCTATGGGCATGAAGTTCACTAAGATAACACAGATAGAACTGCTATTATTTAACCCTACTCCGACAGGCAGCAATCATATAACCATTAATAAAAGTATTAGTTAACTCTTTAATTATTAAACTTATATGTAAAATTCCAGCTTATGAGCACAAAATAAGGTATTATTTAGATGTTCAGAAATATTTAAAATAATGCATTGTTCTTATTTTCCTTATAACTGTCAATATAGGGTGTTTCTTTGAGTCACAAAATAATTTTTGTTATATCAGGAAAAAACATATTGAATATATACAATGGAATATTATTCAACAAGAAAAAGGAAATCTTGCCATTTTCAACAACATGGATGGATCTCTAGGGCATTATACTAGTTGAAATTAGTCAGAGAAAGACAAATACCCTATTATCTCATTTATATGTGGAATCCTCAAAAACAAACAACAACAACAACAAAAAAAACCCAAAATCCAGCAACAACTGAATTCACAGATACAAAGAACAGAGGCAGGGGTTAGAGGTGGATGAAATAGGTGAAGGTGAAAGGTGGTCAAAAGGTACAAACTTCCACTTATAAAATAAGTTCTGGGAATGTCATGTGCAGCATGTAACTATAGTTATCATGTGATACTACTTACATGGGGCTTCCCTATGTGGAATCTAAAATAAGGTCCAAATGAACTTATTTAGAGTCACCGATGTAGAAAACAGATTTACAGTTACTAGGCGGTAAGAGAGAGAAGGAATAAATTGGGAGATTAGAATTAACATGTACACACTGCCGTAAGACCTAAGGTATATCACAGGGAACTGTACCCAATACTCTGCAGTGGCCATTATGGGAAAAGAATCTTAAAAAAAAAAAAAAAAAAAAGTGAATGCATATATGTGTAAAACTGATTCACTTTGCTCTAAACCTGAAACTAACATAACATTGTTAATCAATTATATTCCAATATAAAATAAAAATTAAATAAAAATAGTGTACTGGATATTTGAAAGTTGCTGAGGGTAGGTCTTAAAATTTCTTGTAAAAATAATGTAATTTTGTGTGGTGATGGATGTTAACTAGACTTATTATAAGTATTTCACACTACATGCAAATACCGAAGCATTATGTTGTATTCTTGAGGGCTTCCCAAATGGTGCTAATGGTAAAGAACCTGCCTGTCAATGAAGGAAACATAAGAGACATGGGTTTGATCACTGGGTCTGGAAGATCCTTGGGTCAGAAAGATCCCATGAAGGAGGGCATGGCAACCCACTTCAGTATTCTTGCCTGGAAAATCCCATGGACAGAGGAGCCTGGTGGGCTACAGTCCATAAGGTTGCAAAGAGTCAGACACAACTGAAGCAACTTAGCAAGCACACAGGTTGTATACCTGAAACTAATACAATGTTATACATCAAGTATATCTTAATTTTTAAAAAGATATTGAAAAATATAATATCCATTATTGAGAGTAAATTGGAGAAGGAAATGGCAACCCACTCCAGTGTTCTTGCCTGGAGAATCCCAGGGATGGCAGAGCCTGGTGGGCTGCCGTCTATGGGGTCACACAGAGTGGGACACGACTGCAGCGACTTAGCATTGAGAGTAAAACAACATACGGTTACAATCATTTTAAAAGTACCTTTACAAATGTAGGTATTGCTGATGGTAAGTCCAGTTTTCTATGAGGTGACACTCTATGCCAATCATGCTCAAGAATATCTGTGCTTATCTCATCTCTGGCAACACCAACTATCCACCACCCTTGAGGCTGTTATTAACTATGTGTTACCAGCTACACATTAACTGAAAAATCCTTCATTACACTTCTGAGAGTAACTTCAAAGAAAGGAGAATAGGAATCTAAAGCATCTACTATGGCAAGCACCAGATGCTACAAAATGCAGTGCAAGCACAGGACAAAAGCATTCCATTTCACAGTCAGAGAATAAAGTGCGTAAAATGCCCAGAGACGCCATCAAAATGGTGCAGATTGTGCTTCCTACCCAGGATCAGCAGCTGATTAAAGAGCACGGGTTTATTAAAACCTCTTACAAAAACTCAACCGGTATGTTTTTACGTCATTTTAGTTGACATAAAACTTATTTATCCTCTTAATTGTCATTCATCAAAACCCTTAATCAAAGTATATTGAGCATATTAATAAAAATATATCCCTATCTGGTTAATTATTGTGATATTCAGTGAGAATAAATGTAAGAGATAGCAATATAAAATTTATAAAACAAATAGAGAATGTATATAGGCTTTTCAACTTCAAGTTGAAGTTATTATTAGTATGCTTCTGATATTATCTTTGAAAATCCTTCTGACAGAATATTGAAATGAAACCTGATGAAAAAACCAAGGAGTAGGGCTCAGAATTAGTCATACACACACACACACATGCATGTACACACACACAAGTTATAATAAAAAATAAATCATGGAGCAGTTTCTATGTGTCAGGAAATAATATTAAATTCTGGATTAATTATGGCAAATATAATAATCAGCAAGCAATTGAAAGTCTAGTGGGAAGCTAAACGCGTAATCAAACATCATATATTGATAATGGAGAAGTGCTCAGAATGTTAACGAAGTGCTGGGCATTTTGCTGTCAGGAGTCATGGTTGTCAGATAAGGATACCTAGAAGAGATAACTCAGTTAAATTATCCAAGAATGAGGGGTAGTTATCTTTTAAGGCGATGAAGATGAGTGAAAGGGCATTTCACTCATTGAAAATGCTTATTTTCGTTAAGCAAAAATAGCATGAACAAAAATAGAAGGCTTGAGCGTAGTATGACACGTGTAGAGGGAAATTAGAAGCAGCCAAGCCTCATGGAATGGAGCAGAGAACAGTGAAGGCAATAAAAGTTGCATCAAATCACATTCCAAATTATGCATTATGGCATAACCCAAATTGTGGTCCTGAAATTCCTAATAATTATTAATGCTGCTCAGCAGAAATTTTTAATCAGTCTGAAATGACTTCTAACCTTTCTTTCAAATTCTCATTTATTGAACTGAAAATGACAGTCTTCCCATAACAATCTTAGCCAATCTGCACGTCGGTTCAGTTCAGTAGTGCAGTCGTGTCAAACTCTTTGTGACCCCGTGGACTGTAGAACTCCGGGCTTCCCTGTCCATCGACTTAATTAGGACCTACAAGGACCCAGACTCTTATGAGACATTACCAAGTGTTCTGTACATGCTAGTTTATAGCAATTAGAGATGACATTTATGATTTCTAGATTCCAAGGACTACAGTCCTCAGAAGTGATCAGATCATCTCATTTTAACTTGGATAGACTCAGTTTTCTACTTCTATCTCCACTAATTAGTTCTATTCTGATTAGCTCTTTTGATGTTCATGATGACCTGCTTCAATTACTAGGACATGAAATATTTAAATCTAATTTACCACAATACAGCTGAGTCAGAATTTTGAGAGAGAACCCATCAAATAATTTTGCTTTAGGATCACCAATGATTCAACCCATTAATCTAAACGACTTAACTGAGGGTAATATTTTACTCAATTTCTGAAAATAAATTCCACCCCCTTTCATCTATCAGAAAAAAAGTCACTAATTAGCAAAGATATCTAGTAATAAACACATATAGGTACTTTCCACATGAATGGAATACATCTTTGAACAACGAGCCCCAAAGCTTGCACCGTCTTTAGTTCATGTTCTAGTAGAAAGGGAAGGGAGAGACAGAAAATAATAAACGAAGTATAATCAAGTATTACTTCATATTCATATTTTGCATAATAAATTTTGGTCTTATAAAGTAAAAACAGATTTCCATTTGATTCTTTTGATATGCCTCTTCTCCAAGACATTTTACCCTGAAATTTTTCCTGATTTTGCCAAAGTCTATGATAGTTTCTCTTTTTGAGGTGTCCCATGAGAGGATGTTATTCCTCTTTTTCCCCTACTAGCTCCACAGTATAATCCAATGATACATAAAAGGCCTTTGAAAATTAAAAACAGTTACAGAAAACATAGTATTATTTTTTCATGTGTCCAGTTTTATAATCTTAAAACATATATCCTCTATAATCCCATTTCCTATATGCTATGCCCAAACTACTTAGCACCATCACCATCAGATTCTAGCTATACTTTTTGCATCATTTCTCTGTTCCTCTGTTGTAATCACATTAGAAAACTTAGAATTATCTGAACATAACATATATGTCTTTGGCTCATTCCTGTACCTATAACTTAACAACTCATTTCATTTTTTCTTGCTGTTGTTTTTTCAATAATCCAATTATTGTTTCTGAGAAATGTGTTTTCATGTTCCTCATATTGCACTGACTGGTCCTTACCATATTAAGGAATGTAATCCCTTACTATGCCAACAACTTTGGAAGATATATTATTTTTTTAAAAGTATTCACTTTGCCTCACATACCCACATCTTATCAATGAGCAAAACAGGCAAAACCCATTATTTAAGAACCATTGCCTCTTACTTCTACAACTGTAACGGTCTCTCTGCTTCTTCATTCATTCATACATCTTCCACCAGCTGTCAGAACCATCTCTGTAGAATGTAAATCAGTTGCTTCACTTCCAGGGTAAAAGTCCTTTAGTAGCCTCCATTTGAAATTGGATTAAACTTGTCATTCTAAAGGCTTCCCTTGTGGCTCAGATGGTAAAGAATCTGTGTGCAATGCAGGAGATCTAGGCTTGATCCCTGGGTTAGGAAGATCCCTTGGGAAAGGAAATGACAATCCACTCCAGTATTCTTGCCTGGAGAATCCCACGGACAGAGAAGCCTGGCAAGCTCTACAGTCTGTGTGGTTGCAAAGAGTTTGACACAACTGAATTGCTAACACTTTCACTTTTTTGGGCCACTCTAAAGCTCTGTCTGATGTGCCTCCTGCCTTCTGATTTTATTTCACTATCACTCGCTCTGCCTTATTCACATTAGACTCATTTCCTTCCTTGGAGACACTGAGTGCCTTAGGCTCACTGTCCTAACAAAGGCTTCTCTTAGGTTGCTCTTGTCACTGATAGTTACTTGGTTGGCTCTTTAGATCATTCAGGTATCAGCCAAGCAGTGTGTGTCCACAAGAAGTCTTCCAAAACCACATGATCTAGGTTCTGATATATTCAATTTTATTTTTATTTTTCTATTCTCTCACACCAAAACATAATCCCAGGAAAGAGGGCCTTCCTTAGCCTTTTTCATTGCTGTATATCTCTAGTGTTTTGAATAAAGTTTGACATGGGAAAAACTCAATGTGTGTTTGGTCAATGAATAGATCTTATTTATTTATACATTAATCTCCCAACTCTATGCATAGCATCTGGGAAACAGTAAGATATCAAATATCTGTTGGATAAATATCCAAGTAAACTTATTGTTTACAAGAGGAAAAGACAGTATATCATTTACCAGTGTTACATCTGTAATAGACCAAAATAATGCAAATAATAGCAAATGTTTTTCTATAAAAATGATGGTTTATTTTATTTTTTGATGGTTTATAGTCCATCCTTATCACATTCATAAATGAAATATTATATGAAAAACATAACTTTTTTACAGATAAAAATTCTCTATTGAAAGGGAAAGTTTAACAGTTATACACAATCTAATTTCATCCATACCTTACTATATATGTTTTTATCTCTAAATGACTTTCCTTTTTGTTACTATGCAAGTGAATAGGGCTATCACTGGAATTCATTTCTAAGATGCCCCATAATTCCCAGAGGTAATAATGGAAAAATAAATCACTTTACTTCACAATGTGCCTATGAAACTTTTGTATTGATGCTTAAATCAAATTAAAGTACTGTCACAGAGATACCTGACTTTCCCAGAATTTAAAAAAAAAATGCAAGGGAGATTGAAAGGGACTGCAAATATTTAATAATCTGAAGACTTGATGAAATAGATGTAGCATTTAATGGCAACTCCCAATCGTTTCCTCAGCCCATAAGTCTGTATTGTAATAATGTCGATTGTTCGTTCCAGGAAGTCATCTGGTTTCACATTACTGTCTACTTACTCTCTTGATTTACATTTTTTAGTTTCCAATCGAGCACCTGAATCATGGGTGATTTGTCTATCATTGATTAAAAAGAGAGTTTCCTTTTGCTGCAAATACTATCTTTCAATGAATCAGTAAAATAACTCATATGAAATAACTCATATGATTTTAGAGAATTACTCTAAATCTCTTCTGGCCTTTTTCACAAACACATTTTTAAAAATATATATTTGTGTGAATACACAGAAAATCTAGGCTCTATTTGGCAAGGCATTTGGGCAATATCATACCAAATCTTATACAGCACATTCATGATGATGTTGTAGACAAACAAGTTAATGCTTAGTCCTTGCAAAAATAATTGAATTTGAGGACATTGAGCATTCTAACTAGCTTCCACAAACTTCTGAAAGGAAAGAGATGAGACAAAGAAACAAACTAAAAGAGCTTCTGAGTTTCAAAAAAGTAGTAGACTTTCTTACGCAGAGAGATATATTTTATAACAGACAAAGTCATGAAGAGGACACATATATATTTTTAGGCACCCATTGTTTAAAACAAAAGACGCTGAATTATGGAAGTGGAAAAAAAAACACATAAAGCATAAATGTACTTTCTTGTTTTTGCTGTGGAAGAATAGGGTAAATGGGAATATCAGCACAGAAAATGAATACATCAATCAGCTAATCAATCAGTCATAATCAGTTCTTACACATGCCCTAAGAATTCAGTGGTAGGTTAGCACCCAGGCTTCTATTGAGTATGCTTTTAACTCCTGAATAATAACCACACGGGCAATCAAAAGTTTTGAGTTATAACCATACTCTTACAGTGATTAGCTTCATAACTAATTTAACCCATTACTCAGTCATCTGAGCCTCACTTTCCACATTCCCAACGAGGAGATTAAATATTTGATTTTAAGAGTATCATCCAGGGACTTCCCTGGTGGTCCTGTGGTTGGGAATCTGCCTTCCAATGTGGGAGATGTTGGTTTGATGGAGAAGGAAATGGCAACTCACTCCAGTATTCTTGCCTGGAGAATCCCATGAACAGAGGAGACTGGCGGGCTACAGTCCATGGGGTCGCAAGAGTTGGACACAACTTAGTGGCTAACCACAGGGAATTAAAATTCCACTTGCTGTGGGGTGGGAACCCCCGAGCCCGTGAGCCAAAACTAGAGAGAAGCCTGTGAGCCACAACAGAGAGTCTGCATGCTGCAACTGATGCCAAACACAGCCAAATAAATAAATATAAGTTTTAAAAAGTATCTTCCAGCAACAGACCTCTAAAATTTATGGAATAATTGCTCTTCTTTGATTCTTAGTACACTGGCAGTAATCAAAGCAAATATTACTGTGACATTACATATTTGTTAAAAACCTGAAATAGTCAAAGACTGGGTTCTGAGCCCAAGGCTAGTTAGTGACATGAATCCAGGACAAGTCTCCAAAGTTCTTGTTACTTGGCTTGACACCACACTAAAATTTAAGAAATGGTATTTCTTTGCCAGATGCATTTCTAGCACACTGCCTAAGAAATTGTTAGAATATTCCTGACCCAGATTAGTTTTTATCCTTAACAAAAAGTGTAATGCTTTTAAAACTAGTCACAGTCAATATAGTATTACAAATAATTGATCAGTCAGGAGAAGTAGTAATGAAACTAATTTTCTGAAACTAATAATTCATAAATTTCTCAGAATATTTTGTCTTTTCAATTAACCAAAGAGATGATTCTAAAAATATATTTCAAGTAATAGAATTACTTGGGATAACTTCATCACACAAATAATGTAGAGACAATCATTCACTTATAAGTATAAAGATTATGAATTCCTGAGTCAAAATACCTAACTTAGAAACTTAGCTCTTACAGCTTCCAGTATGTGACTGATTTTGTACAAATTATCTTCTTTGTATTCCAGGTTCCATATAATAAAATGGGGAAAATAATAATGCTACTTCTTATAGGTGGTGACTGGTCCATGATTAAAATTCAATAATGGTATATATTATTAATATGTAAATAACATTTTCTTGTATGAAAACATTTTACTTTATTCTTTATATTATTTTTGTCCTCTTTCAATCTGCTTGGACTACCATAACAAAGCATCAGAAACTATGTGGCTTAAAAAATAAAAACTTTATTTCTCAGAGTTCTTGAGACTGGAAAATCCAAGATCTAGGTGCCAGTATGGATGTTTCTAGTACAAGCTCTCTTTCTGACTTATAGATGCCCTGCCTTCTCTTTGTTCTTACATGGCAGGGAATTAGAGCTAGTGATTGGGTACTCACTCCTCTTACATGGACATTGGTTCTATTGAATTAGATCTACACCCACAAGACCTCAGCTAAATTTAATCATGTCTTAAGGCTTTATCTTTAAAGACTGTCACATGAAGGGTTAGGGCTCCAACAAAGGGATCTGGGGCAGACACAATTTAGTCCATATCAAGTTTTCATTAAATTTTCTATTGCTGATACTATTTTCTACTGTAACTATAATATTTATTTGCCAACTACTTTTGAACTAACATACTCTCAAAATTCTTTCCTGGGCAATTCCTGAACTCATATTTCTATAGAAGGTCTTACTTAGCATTTCCTTTATTTATTTACTTTCATTTTTATTGGAGTACAGTTGATTTACAATGGTGTGCTAGTTTCAGGTGTACAGCAAAGTGAAACAGTTATGCACACATATATATCCACTCTGTTGTAGATTATTTTCCAATACAGCTCATTACAGAGTATGGAGTAGAGTTCTCTGTGCTATACAGTAGGTTCTTGTTGATTATTTATATTCTGTATAGTATATATACATGTGTGCATGCTAAGTCACCTTAGTTGTATCCGACTCTGTGCAGCCCTATGGACTGTAGCCTGCTACCTTCCTCTGTCCTTAAAATTCTGCAGGCAAAAATATTGGAGTGGGTTGCCATGTTCTCCTGCAGGGATCTTCCTGACCCAGGGATCAAACTTGTGTCTCTTATGTCTCCTATATTGGCAGATGGGTTCTTTACCAATAGTACCATCTAGGAAGCACCTCCCCCCCCACCACTTTATATATATGCATATTATATATATAGTTTGTGTATATATTATATATTGCATTTTAAATGTCTTTTCTCTTCTAATTTGAAAGTGAGCCAACCTCCTTTTTTTTTTTTTTTAATATAGTTTGGTTTGTTTACATCATGACCTACTGACATTTTTGAAAGCTTTTTGTAACTCTGAATTCTTAAACATTTGTGAATTGTCAGTAATCCATTTCATTGTAATTTGAATTGGTTTTTAAAAAGTTTATTTTTCCTACCACTGTAATAAAAAACAGAGAATAAATTTTGACAAAGGCTGATGCAAGTTGATAATTTGGTTTCCATGTAACTGTTCACCTAAAATCTGAAATTATATAATAGAAACAGTGCTATAACAGCTGAGCTCTATCTATGAATTGGCTAAATATATTATGTCACTAATCTTCGAACTTCATTGAATACAAATTTTCCTATACTCCATTATGTATATGAATTTGATTACTTCTAAAATTTGATTACTTCTAAACACTGAAATTTTAGAAGTTTTAAATTTGAAATTTAAATTTTAAAATTGGAAGAACTGGTGGTGAAGCTGAAATTCCAATACTTTGGCCACCTGATGTGAAGAACTTACTCATTGGGAAAGACCCCGATTCTGGGAAGATTGAAGACAGGAGGAGAAGGGGATGACGGAGGATGAGATGGTTGGATGGCATCATCAACTCGATGAACGTGAGTTTGAGCAAGCTCTGGGACTTGGTGATAGATAGGGAAGCCTGGCATCCTGCAGCCCATGAGGTTGCAAAGAGCCGGATATGACTCAGTAACTGAACTGAAAACTGAAATTGAATTAGCTCATTTTATCCACTTGCCCAGAACTTCTGGTCTCCTAGAAGCACGCCCTCCTTCAAGTGTCCCTGGGCTTCAGTAAGTCATATACATTGTACTTAAAATATTACAGTTCCTCCTCCAGTGATCTCTTTAGTTCCTTCTTCACCATCATACTTCATAGTACTGTTTCGTAAAGTAGAGCTCTGACATCCTCAAGGACACATAACAAAATCTAGTACAGTGCTTTAGAGATTGAGTAGGAAAATTCACATATGTCTGTTGGTAAGTTCTGTTCCCTTACTGCCCAAACCAGCACCCAAGGAGTCAGACACCAGGCATAGGTGACTGCCAGCAACTTCACTCTGCCCCACTGATAACAGTCTGATTCTCTTTTCAGCTCTTTATTTTGGGCTTGAGGAAATTCCTCTGAGTTATCTTGGAGGAGATCCCTTGTTCTCCACCAAGGTCTTTTCACAATCTTTCCTAGTTTTTTTCACATGTGCCTAAGTACATTTGAAACCTGGAAGGTTGATTTCATTTCATGGAGACATAAGTATGAGGTATACAACTTGTAACAAACAGGTGGTTGGATTGTTCAGAGGTCAAGTTTGTAATATAGAGTCTTTTCTTGAGGGACTTTTTGTATCCACCTCTTAAATGCAGTGCCTGCTCTTTATTACAATGCTGCTAAGACACTTCAGCCGTGTCCGACTCTGTGTGACCCCATAGACGGCAGCCCACCAGGCTGCCCCATCCCTGGGATTCTCCAGGCAAGAACACTGGAGTGGGTTGCCATACCAAAGGGTAAATTCTGACAATTTTCTTTCATCTTCCACAAAACTGCATAACATATCCATGATATTTGTCTCATTCTAAAATGGGAAGCTTTTTCTGTCAATATACAAGTCAGAAAAACAAAAGTGAAAATACTTGGATTAGCAGTATGCCTTTCAAAGGAATGCCAGTAATAAAAATATAAGCTTTTTAACCTAAAAAGTGAAAATGTTACCTAATTACAAAGTGATTTACAAAAAGATAAAGTAATACCAGAAGATGAAGAACAAGGAGAAAGCATATTGGGGTTATGGATATAAAGCCCTCATAAGAAAAATATTAACTACCTTTTATTAACTGCCTAAAATGTACCAGGCACTCTGTCAGGCTGTGAATCCAGTATTTCCCATGTTTATAACAACATTATGAATAGACTTTGTTACTTTCCCTTTATTGATAAACTGGCTGAGGCAATGAAAAATCAGATGTTGGCCCAAGGCTAGGCAGAACTCTACTCAGATGCATGATTCTTTTGCCAATGCCAATTTCCTTTCCTGCTCTGTGGTGCCATACATGTGAGAGTAGGAGATAGAGAAATTCAAAATGCATCACATAGCAACCCAAATGGTACAGGAGGGATGAACGGGTGCAGACAACAGATTTGGGTGTTCAGTTCAGTTAAGTTTAGTCGCTCAGTCATGTCTGACACTTTGAGACCCAATGAACCGCAGCACACCAGGCCTCCCTGTCCATCACCAACTCCTGGAGTTTGCACAAACTCATATCTATTGAGTCAGTGACGCCATCCAACCATCTCATCCTCTCTTGTCCCCTTCTCCTCCTGCTCTCAATCTTCCATAAAATCAAGGTATTTTCCAATGAGTCAGCTCTTTGCATCAAGTGGCCAAAGTATTGTAGTTTCAGCTACAACATCAGTCCTTCCAATGAACACCCAGAACTGATCTCCTTTAGGATGGACTGGTTGGATCTCCTTGCAGTCCAAGGGACTCTCAAGAGTCTTCTCCAACACCACAGTTCAAAAGCATCAATTCTTCGGTACTCAGCTTTCCAGTCCAACTCTCATATCCATACATGACTACTGGAGAAATCATAGCCTTGACTAGATGGACCTTTGTTGAAAAAATAATGTCTCTGCTTTTTAATATGCTGTCTAGGTTGATCATAACTTTCCTTCCAAGGAAAGCATCTTTTAATGTCATGGCTGCAATTACCAACTGCAGTGATTTTGGAGCCCCCCCAAAAATAACGCCACCAATGTTTCCCCATTTTTTGCCATGAAGTAATGGGACCAGATGCCATAATCTTTGTTTACTGAATGTTGAGACTTAAGCCAACTTTTTCACTCTCATCTTTCACTTTCATCAAGAGTAGTTCTTCACTTTCTGCAATAAGGGTGGTGTCTTCTACATATCATTGGGTATTGATATTTCTCCCAGCAATCTTGATTCCAGCTTGTGCTTCTTCCAGCCCAGCATTTCTCATGATGTACCCTGCATATAAGTTAAATAAGCAGGCTGACAATATACAGCCTTGACGTACTCCTTTTACTAACCAAAGGTTTTGGCATAGTCAATAAAGCAGAAATAGATGTTTTTTTTCTGGAACTCTCTTGCTTTTTCGATGATCCAACGGATGTTGGCAATTTGATCTCTCATTCCTCTGCCTTTTCTAAATCCAGCTTGAATGTCTGGAAGTTCATGGTTCATGTATTTCTGAAGCCTGGCTTGGAGAATTTTGAAAATTACTTTGCTAGCATGTGAGATGCAGAGAAGGCAATGGCACCCCACTCCAGTACTCTTGCCTGGAAAATCCCATGGACAGAGGAGCCTAGTAGGCTGCAGTCCATGGGGTCACCAAGAGTTGGACACGACTGAGCGACTTCACTTTCATTTTTCACTTTCATGCATTGGAGAAGGAAATGGCAACCCACTCCAGTGTTCTTGCCTGGAGAATCCCAGGGACGGTGGAGCCTGGTGGGCTGCTGTCTATGGGATGGAACAGAGTCAGACACTACTGAAGCAACTTAGCAGCAGCAGCAGCAGCATGTGAGATGTGTGCAATTGTGCAGTAGTTTGAGCATTCTTTTGCAATGCATTTCTTTGGAATTGGAATGAAAACTGACCTTTTCCAGTCATGTGGCTGCTATTGAGTTTTTCAAATTTGCTGACATATTGAGTGCAGCACTTTCACAACATCATCTTTGGGATTTGAAATAGCTCAACCGGAATTTCATCACCTCCACTAGCTTTTTTCATAGTGATGCTTCCTAAGGCCCACTTGACTTCACATTCCTGGATGTCTGGCTCAAGGTGAGTGATCACACCATCGTGATTTTCTGGGTTGTGGAGATCTTTTTTGTGAAGTTCTTCTGTGTATTCTTGCCATCTCTTCTTAATATCTTCTGCTTCTGTTAGGTCCATATCATTTCTTTCCTTTATTGAGCCCATCTTTGCATGAAATATTCCCTTCATATCTTTAATTTTCTTGAAATTAGATTGAATTTCTTGAAATTTGGGTGTTACCACCATGATCACCATTTAGTATCATAGTAAATAACGTTAGCAAAGGTAAAAAATGCCAAATATCATTTAAGTAGCTTAGTGTTTTTCTGCATATTGTGATGCTATCTTGCAGAAAGAAATAACTTTTTAAAATAAAGCTAGACTTGTATAAAAATTATAAAAATGAATGAAATCATGCCATTTTTTCCCAACATGAATGGAGTTAGAGATTATCATAATAAGTGAGGTTAGTCAGATAAAGACAAAGGTCATATAACATCACTCATATAGCAATTTAAAAAATGATGAAAATGAATTTATTTGCAAAATACAAACAGATTCACAGACAGAAAACAAAATTGTTACTAATAGGGAAATGTGAGGAGAAGAATATATTAGGAATTTGAGAGTAACATATAAACACTACTACATATAAAATAGATACCATAAGGACCAAGGGTATAGCACAGGGAATTATATGCAAAATTTTGTAATAACCTATATGGGAAAAGAATCTGAAAAATGGTTGTATTTGGGCTTCTCTGGTGGCTCAGACGGTAGAGTCTGCATGCGATACAGAAGACCTGGGTTTGATTCCTTGGTCAGGAAGATCCTCCAGAGAAGGGAATGGCTACCCACTCCAGTATTCTTGCCTGGAGAATTTCATGAATAGTGGAGCCTAGTGGGCTATTGTCCATGGGGTCACAAAGAGTCAAATACGACTGATGGACTAACACTCTCAGTTTGTTGTTTACCTGAAGCTAACACACAATACTGCAAATCAACTATTCTTCAATAAAAAAATAAATTTAAAAGCACAGTATAACATGCCAAAATATAAAGTATATGTATCTCACAAATTGATGATAGTACAGATTTGCTACAGTCACTTAGAAAACATTTATTGGCATGAGCTAGTGAAAATAAAGAGGAATTTATACTAAAATCCAGATACCCACTCCTAGGGAACCTCAAAACTCACCAGAAACATGCACAAAAATGTTTAAAGCATGATGTTTTGATATATGTGAATGTATACATACAGCACACATAAATCATATGTCTTTATTTTCATTTAGCTTATTTTAGTGCATATATATATATGTATCTATATGACACAGATATAAGATAACATGTCTAAATCAAATTATAAAAGAGTGCTTTTAATATGATTCCGTCATGTGAAGGTTGATAACAAAGAAAATTAAAAAGCATATTGTTTAGTGATATGTTTACTTATTGGATACAGTTAAAAATATTCAAGTTGATGTATGGCAAAACCAATACAATATTACAAAGTAATTAGCCTATAATTAAAATAAATAAATGTATATTAAAAAAGATTTGCTAAAATTGATTAATAAAACATTCAGGATTGGTGATTACCACTGAGAGGAGGTCAAAAAGCAGTCTTTGTGAGGAGGAGCACAATGACCCACAAAGGACTGGTTTATTTCCTAAGCTTGGTGCTGGGTCTATGCCTGTTCCTTTTATTATGTTTTAAGTTACATGCAACATGTCTAGTCTTGAGTGCATATTTTGTAATGGTGCTATATAAGCAATAAAGCAGTGCTTGGAAATATTAGCAATTTTTAGAACGAATACTTAGAGAATCATCACAGTCCCTGTTAAAGTGGCAATGACTCCCCAATTCCTTACTCCTTTAGGAATGTTCTGCATATAAAATCATATGTGCAGAATGATTAGAAAGATAACATAATTGGCACAGTCATTTAGAGGTTGGAGGAGAAGAAACTCTGCTCATTAAGCACTGTACCATGTTTACTGGAGAGGTTGAGATCTGTTAACTTCTTTCATTTTGTGCCCTCCATTCATGAGAGAGAACAACCATGAGATGACCGGGGGTAACGGAGCATCACTCTGCATGTTGCCCATCATTGAGTCACTTTGCAAGTGAGTTATGAGAAAACTAGTGTTGTGACATTACCCTACCTGAATGACAGCCTTTCCACTCTGTGGTGCGAGTCTTTCATGGAAACAAATGAGAAAAGACAACTGCTAATATTTACATTCCATTTTTACTGCTATTGTGTTTGGATCTCCATATTTAATACCATAAAAGTCTCTCTATAGCAGATAATTCCTATTATAAGACGAATTCCTCAAAATAGAAGGAGAGGGACTGTTACATCATCAAGTGGTTCCATAGGCAATATATTCTTAAACAGTGATGAAGGATGCCTTTGAAAGTCTCTCTCATTCTAACTGAGAGACTAGCTCACCTCTTTCCTCTCTTAAATATTCCATTCTCAGCCTTCTCTAACAAAAATCTGTTTATCATTACCAAGTGCCTCTCCCAACTGAAACCCTGCAATTTTACATCCTGCTCTGCTTATTTTTCCCCTATTTAAAATTCCAGATGGCTCTGTGATACAAGGTTCCTTTTTGGGTCAAAGAACTTGTTCTAAAATTGATTGCAGTTATTATGGATGCACAACTTTGTGAATTTACTAAAGTCCACTGAATTGTATGCTTGTAAATGGTACTTGAGCAAGCTCCGGGAGTTGGTGATGGACAGAGAAGCCTGGCATGCTGCTGTCCATGGGGTCGTAAAGAGTCCGATACGACTGAGCGACTGAACTGAACTGAAATGGTACTTGGACATGTTTCTGTGGAAACTTTTAAGTGAATTGTATGGTATGTTGATTATATCTTAAAATTGTTTTTAAAAAGATTATAAAGGAGAAAATTTCTCCAAAGTCTAAGTTCTGAGGATCGTAGGGGATGTTCTCTGCCATTGGTGCATTAGCATCTTAGTCTATTTAGTATTCAATAACAAAAATGCCATTGACTAGATGGCTTAAGCAACAGTTATTTCTCATCATTCTGGAGCCTGAGAAGTCCAAGATCTAAGCACGAGCACATCTGGCACCTGATGAAGGACACTGTTCCAGGGTCCCCCCCTTGTACCCTCACATGAAGGAAGGAGTGAGTGGTAGGAAGCCCTCTAGTGTCTTTTCTTTATAAGACCACCAACCCCGATCCCTCCAAACTCATGACTTAATTACCTCACATAGGCTTCACTCCAAATGTTGTCACATTGGGCATTGGGGTTTCAACCTATACATTTTACTGGGATACAAGCATTTAGGTCCATAGCAATTACATTCTAAAAACTAATAAACTAGAGACAACAAGAATGAAGGTACAATGCAGTGCAAATATTGCAGGTGATTAAAATCTAGGCTCTGAATTTCTACTGGATACTTACAGGATGAAATTCAAATATATGAAAACAAGGAAATCGACAGAATAAAATATGACATACAGTCAAAGAAATGAACACAGAATGTAACCTATATTAATAGACAAGATGGTAATAATGTAATGCTTCAGTGAAGACTTAGGGTGAATGCATGAATAAATTCATCTTGCAAACGATCTGCTGCACAGCATTTAAGGAATGATAATAATAATCGTAACATAAAACAACAGAGCATAATAGTAATCAATGCCAGTCTTTTCCAGAGTTAAAATCCTGCAGATGATATCTGCAATATAACCAGTGAGAAATTTAAATCTTCCTGATGATTACCTATAAATTTCTGTATGTAAGAACACTGAGACAGGTTATCTCCTGATAGAGGAGGCTGAATGGCTGTATGCTCCCCCCCCTCCAAAATAAGAGTAGAATCAAATAGTAGATGGAAATTTTGTAGGGAACACTCAACATGTTGCAATGTATTCACTTCCTGAAAACCCACAAATATTCAGAAAATAGGGCTTAATTGTAGATATTATAAAAAGTGCTGTATTTTAGTCAGATTGGTAGAATTTTCCCATATTCTATAAATAATAAATAGCATTTGCATAATCATCATCGTTCTCTTTGCTAGAACTACACGTGCCTCTTCTCATCTCTGTATATATTCATTACTTGGGTCACCTTGACCAGGCCCATGGCTTTAAATAACTTCTAAATGTAGTCTCTATTTAATAGCATCAGCCTTGAGCTCTTCATTACGTTCAAGATTTGTATATATTCACTAGCTTTTTAGCATCTTCACTTGGGTGAACAATAGGAATCTATCAACTGAGTTCTCAATTATATCCTCTTTCAAACAACCCTGCTTTTCTTTTCTTAAGCACCCCTAGTGAAATCATCATTTTTATTGTGACTCTGAATAAAAAGTAAAACCCAGAATACACTGTTCATTTTAAGTTTTTTCTCACAAATACCACAACAGTTCTATAAGCAAGTACTATTAGCTTGACCTTTATAACATATTCTGAATTTCATCTCAGTTCCACCATTAACCCCTTTGTCATCCACTGTCTTCTCTCACTTGGAATATAGTAATACTATCGTAACATACCCACGTGTGTGTGTGTGTGTGTGTGTGTGTGTGTAATATAGTAATACTATCCTAACATACCCACGTGGTGTGTGTGTGTGTGTGTGTGTGTGTAATATAGTAATACTATCCTAACATACCCACGTGAGGGGGGGGTGTGTGTGTGTGTTTGTCCTGCCTAACTCTTAACAACCACATGGACTGTAGCGAACCAGGCTCCTCTCTCCATGGGATTCTCCAGGCAAGAATACTAGAGTGGGTAGCCATTACCTTCTCCAGGGGATTTTCCTGATCTAAGGGATTGAACCCTGGTGTCCTGACAGGCAGACTCTTTATGATCTGAGCCACCAGGGAAGCTGCTAACATCTCTGTAAGGTAAGGCAGCTCATTGCCACTGATGTCCACAAAGCAGCCAGAGTCAGAAAACTGTTTCAGGTGATAATCAGAGTCTGTCAGAATCCTGTTTCTGATCTTTCAGCAGCTTTCCATAACATCTTCTCGATAAAATCCACAATTCACACCACGGTCTACATGTAACAGTGATCTGGTTAACTCTTACCTACCCAAGCTTTTGGGTTACTCTTCTCACTGCACTCCATTCTTGTCTTGCTTTTCTTTCCGCACATATAATTTATTTTCACCATACTGCCACTATGTACTAAATACATGCATGTTGTTATTTTAGTCTCTCAGGTATGTCTGACTCTTTTGTGACCCCGTGGACTGTAGCCCACCAGGATCCACTGCCCATGAGATTCTCCAGGCAAGAATACTGGAGTGGTTATCATTTCTTTCTCCTGGGAGTCTTCCCAACCCAGGGATCAAACATACATCTGCTTGGCAGATGGATTTTTATTTTTACCACTGGGCCACCTGGAGAGGCCAAATACATATAAACATGAATATGTAAAATCTCTTCTGGATAATTTCATCCATTCTCATGATTTGAAATATCTACAACATATTATTTCTAAACTTTTATTTCCATTGGATGCCTCTCTTTTAAATCCAGATTAAAATATTCAATTTCTTAATAAATATGAAATTATTTTTGCATTTTTGCTAAGGAATTATATTAAATTTCTATACCACGGGTTATGTGATCTTCATGTTCTGTCATTTGCTTCTAATTATGTTTACCCCTGAAGGAGGGCATGGGAATCCACTCCAGTATTCTTGCCTGAAAAATCCTATGGACAGAGAAGCTTAGCAGGCTACAGTCCATGGGGTTGCAGAGTTGGACACAACTGAAGTGACTTAGCACACATGCTAAGTAGTATCATCCCTTAGCTCATAATTTGCTTCCTTCAGCTACATAGAAATCCTTGATGATGCTCTGCATATGAGAACCAGAATCTTAAATAAGTCTAACAATAGGTGTTTCTCTTGTGCATGGCTTAATTCAACTTAATTACATTTATAGAAAATATTTGAATCACCAAACACACAGGGCTGCTTTTGAAATTTCTCAGTGTCACTGTGAGGGAAGAGGAGAAATCAAGCTAGTGTGGACCATCACCAGATTTCAAATGAAGCAAGTCTACTGTATCCTTGTTGTATATATTGGAGCTTAGCGTTTAGTCCTCTGCTGATATAAACATGTATATTGGTGTATATGTGAGCTTTTCTCATAATCCACAGCTCATCTATATTATATGTTTTTGTATTAAAATATTTGTATTTAAAGAAATTTTTTGAATTATAGTAATTGTATTTTCTCTGTGTAATTTAGATATAAAATTGGATATTTCCATAACTTCTTGTTATTTGGAGAGAAAAATACTGAATTTAACTTGGATATTTCTTTTTAAAAGTGTATTCAATGTAAGTCAACTGTTTGAAAAATGTGCAAAAATATGAATGGGGCAATTCACAAAAAATTTTTCCAAATGGCAAAAAAGCATATGAAAATGTTTCCACCATCACTGAATCATCAAGAAAATGCAGATCAAGAAACACAAAAAGATATCACTACATGACAAAAAAAGTAGCTGATACTAATATTAAAATAATAGCGAATATCAATATTTCAGTTCAGTTCACTTCAGTCGCTCAGTCATGTCTGACTCTTTGCGACCCCATGAATCGCAGCACGCCAGGCTTCTCTGTCCATCATCAACTCCCGGAGTTCACTCAGACTCATGTCCATCGAGTCCGTGATGCCATCCAGCCATCTCATCCTCGGTCATCCCCTTCTCCTCCTGCCCCCAATCCCTCCCAGCATCAGAGTCTTTTCCAATGAGTCAACTCTTCGCATCAGATGGCCAAAGTACTGGAGTTTCAGCTTCAGCATCATTCCCTCCAAAGAAATCCTAGGGCTGATTTCTTTTAGCATGGACTGGTTGGATCTCCTTGCAGTCCAAGGGACTCTCAAGAGTCTTCTCCAACACCACAGTTCAAAAGCATCAATTCTTTCACGCTCAGCTTTCTTCACAGTCCAACTCTCACATCCATACATGACCACAGGAAAAACTATAGCCTTGACTAGACGGACCTTTGTTGGCAAAGTAATGTCTCTGCTTTTCAATATGCTATCTAGGTTGGTCATAACTTTCCTTCCCAGGAGTAAGTGTCTTTTAATTTCATGGCTGCAGTCACCATCTGCAGTGATTTTGGAGCCCAAAAAAATAAAATCTGACACTGTTTCCACTGTTTCCAGATCTATTTCCCATGAAGTGATGGACCAGATGCCACGATCTTTGTTTTCTGAATGTTGAGCTTTAAGCCAGCTTTTTCACTCTCCTCTTTCACTTTCATCAAGAGGCTTTTTAGCTCCTCTTCACTTTCTGCCATAAGGGTGGTGTCATCTGCATATCTGAGGTGATTGATATTTCTCCCGGCAATCTTAATTCCAGTTTGTGCTTCTCCCAGTCCAGCATTTCTCATGATGTACTCTGTATATAAATTAAATAAGCAGGGTGACAATATACAGCCTTGACGTACTCCTTTACCTATTTGGAACCAGTTTGTTGTTCCATGTCCAGTTCTAACTGTTGCTTCCTGAGGAAATAATAAATAACTGGAACTCACATACATTGTTAA
Source organism: Cephalophus harveyi (assembly GCA_006410635.1). Taxonomy (NCBI): domain Eukaryota; kingdom Metazoa; phylum Chordata; class Mammalia; order Artiodactyla; family Bovidae; genus Cephalophus; species Cephalophus harveyi. The sequence goes on from SJYT01032870.1 coordinate 50,093, forward strand.
TAGGAGTGTACGGTGGTAAAAAAAAAAAAATCACTTGAAGAATGATTTATGGTATATATCTCAAAACTAACCTAAAAGCCTACCCTATGACCCAGTGATTCTATTCCTTGTATAAACTCAAGGAGAAAAAAGTATGCATGTGCTCAAACAGCAGCTATATAAAAAATTCATAGAATTTTTATTTAAAATTGACAAAACTGAAAATGACCAATATGTCCAATAACATTAGACTTTAGTATGTATAGGTGAAGGTGAAGTCGCTCAGTCGTGTCCGACTCTTTGCGATCCATCCATGGGATTCTCCAGGCAAGAATACTGGAGTGGATTGCCATTTCCTTCTCCAGGGGATCTTCCCGACCCAGGGATCGAACCCGGGTCTCCCACATTGGAGGCAGATGCTTTAACCTCTGAGCCACCAGGGAAGCGTCTTTATATAATTAAACAACTAATTACTACATACCAGTAAAACAAGCTATTTTGGGCTGTCAGTTTCTTCTCCAGGGGATCTTCCTGACCCAGGGATTGAACCCAGGTCTCCTACATTGCAGAAAGATTATTTACCCTCTGAGCTATATGGAAGTCCCTATTTATAGATGGAACAACATATTTGCTAATAAAATATTTCTAGATAAAATCATTAAATGAAAGTGTCAAAGAGAAAAGCCATTATTTCATTTATATGAATTAAAAAAAAAACTGTAAAAAAAAAAACCAATAAGAATAGTGATTATATTTGGTAGAGGTATGTGTACAAAGACTGACTGGAATGATCACGTGGTGTGCTTCAAAATGTTAGCAACCCTATGCAATAACCTAGAGACTGATACTTGAGTTTATGCCTATGTAGCAATCATCAAAATTTTCATGAGGATTTGGGTGTTTTATTGTATTTAGGGACACGTTAATAATAGTAAATACGCACAGAAACACTCTTTTAAGGCAGATAAAACATTGGTATCACTAGTTCTTGTGTCACACAATTTTACATTATTTACTACTGAAATCCTTCAGGCTTTCAGTTAGTTACCAAAGATACATTAATTTTTATTACTTTGTTATTCACAGTAGTATGATTTAGCTAGTCCATATTTTTAAACTAATTTGATATGGAAATATTTCTTGGGAAACAATTATCACCAAGAGATGAATTATATTTTTAAATGTATCTCATAACACCTTATAACAAAATCTTTCAAAGTATAGGCTCAAATTTATTCAAGATAAAGCAAATTAAAAATGAGGAAGAAATAAAACAATAAATTGAGTATGGAGAGTAATCATATTTGATAAAAGAGCAAGAGACACTATGTCCAGTATTCTCTTAACTTGTCCCACAAGCACAGTGATTTTTGGATCAACAAGAAAAGATATTGATTAAAGAAAATTTTGAAGATGATTTATCACTACCTATTTAGAGAAAGAGTGAAAGTTCACAAAGTCCCAGAAACTGAAAGAGTACCCAGATTCTTTAAAGAAAGTCAACTCTCCTGGTCTGAAAACAACAAACACACAACGTTAATCTATCTTGACTGATTTAATTTCTATAATAAAGTTGTCAAGAAAGTAACTGGCTGAACATGAGAATGGGGAGGAAGGAAATGGAAATTTCAAATGAATCAAGATGGTGTGATAGAGCTGTTCAGAGAGGAGATGACATGAAAATACTGGATAATTGCTGGGCAGTGTTATATGTGCAGCTGAAATTTATAAAATTGCATTAGACATGTAAAGAGACACAGTTTATGGATAGCCATTCATTTATAAATACATCGATATTTTAGTACATAAGAGGACTGATTTATGATTAGTATTTGATGAGCCTGCCAAAAAAGCTAACCTTAACTTTAGCTGCCATAATCAGAAATAGTTATTCAGAATACAAAAAGCAACATATTTCACTCAAGTCGTTACCATTCTTTAAAAGAATGAGGGTTTCAGAATATGCACCCAAGTTAATACAACAATAGGTGCTTTAAGTATGGAAGCAATGAAGAAATCATTTTAGATTCAAAAGTAATAGAATTAGGACATGTTACTTTCCCATAAGTCCGTATGTGATTACATTTTCAAAGAATAAAGTATTCTGAGTTGAGAAGCACAACAGAGATCATTTAGTGAAAATTTCCACTCAAAGCAGAGAAGTGTGACTTGAGAAAAAAATAGATTAGGAAAGATAATCTCAACTGGTCTGCAATTCAAGTAAGGAAAGGAACCATCTCTTAAGTCTTCCTTGTAATCTGTCACAATGGGTTGTCTGTTATGCTTTCCAATAAACAAAAAAATAAAAACTCCTGAATCACTGTATAATATCCCTAAATCTAGTGTTTTGTTGCTGTTGTTTATTCCTTATTTAAAATTAGAATGACATAAAATGCTTTAGCTACCTTGTAGATCTCAGAATATTGATGGCAAAGTGAAAGTGAAAGGCGCTCAGTCGTGTCCAACTCTTTGCAACCCCATGAACTAGACAGTCCATGGAATTCTCTAGTCCAAAATATTGGAGTGGGTAGCCTTTTGCTTCTCCAGGGGATCTTCCCAACCCAGGAATCGAACCCAGGTCTCCCTCACTGCAGGCAGATAGATTCTTTACCAGCAAAGTCACAAGGGAAGCCCAAAGGCTGATGGTAAAATATTTGTATAAATATTGTTTTGAAAGATAAAATCACACTATTGCACTCTGCAATCTTTCATTTCAGTGGTAGAAGATTTAGGCTCTTTCCCCTAAGACGGTAATAATATTTGGAGGCCATGTGAATGAATATTTTTTGTATTATAGCTTAGCAAATAAAATATTATCATTACTAAACAGAATTTGAAACAGGAAATTTCCAGAATCTTGTTTAGATTTCAAATCCCTTACTAATTTGCTTTCCATGAGTGTTTTTTCATATATTAAATCTAATTTTCTTTTCCTTTTTTTAAAAATATAAAACTATATTATTTTGTCTCTATAATGAATTCTGAGGTATAATAAGTTTCTTTACTACTCTTCAGACCTGAATCTGGTTTAAAAAAAGGTTAGATGTAGACATGTAAACAACATAAGCACAACAATAATTGATCTTCTAGATCTCCTTTATAGGAGACTCCTTAAGGAATTATGTTCATATTTGATGATTGCTTGCTTACTTGTAGCTTAAGAAAGAGTAAGGGAATACTTGGTGAATATAATTATTTGTTACCATTGCCTTTAGATTTATGCCCCTGAGTCAAGTTCTCTGAATCACTGAGATAGAGTGAAAATACCTTGTCTATAAACCCATTTTACATGTGTAATTTTAGTCTAGGTTTTAATACAAAAATTTGCTGCATATTCTCTTGTGTAGTATGTGAATGGGAAGTTGATATACTATCGGTATCTGTTTAAATTCAGTGGAATTTACAATTCTGACTAAGAGAGCAGGATAAGAAATCAGCTATAATAAAACAAGTGTTCTTATTCTGAAAGAAATAAAGCAATCCTCACCAATGTATCATTCTAGTTTATGCTTGCCTTGGTGGTAATGCAAAGGTAGTAAATAGGATAATCCCAGCTGGTCATAGTCTCTACCAAAGAAGACATTCTCCAATAGAAGAAAAAAAATCATTATGTCTCAGGAGTTCTATTGAATCTTTATTGTTCAACCCCTTAATAAAACTTCTTTTTTGCTCTGTCAAGATCTGCTGAATGAGGCAGAGTCAAAGATAAACCAAAAAAATCTTGCAATGTAGCAAAAATGAGAACTGCTTTTTTCCATAAATTAGGTACATTTCACTGGAAGAAATTCTTTTCCATGATACTATTATTTCCTCTGAAGCAAAGACTTATATTTTTCAGAGTTCAACAGTTCAAATATTTCTATTAATAAATTTTCAGTTTGGGTAATAGGTGAATTTATCAAGCTACTTTAGTACTCAATGGGGCAATTTCACATTAGGTCCTAAAATTTTCATCAGTGGAAATGAAAATGTGATGGTGGATTTAAATAAATATACAAATCTGTATTTCATTATGAAATAGAGTTTTTTCCATATGCTGAATGGAACATACCTCAGTGACATTTTAATTGTTTGTTGACCATAATCTAATCTTGAAAGTGAAAAGTAAAAGTGAAGTCGCTCAGTCTTGTCCAACTCCTAGCAACCCCATGGACTGCAGCCTACCAGGCTCCTCCGTCCATGGGATTTTCCAGGCAAGAGTACTGGAGTGGATTGCCATTGCCTGCTCCAATAATTTAATCTAGCCTGTTAAAAAAATAATAAAAGAAAAAAAAAAAAAGAAAATACATGGGTTCATAATTTTATTTTTTCATGCTTCCAAAGAAAAGATAATGAATTAAAGTTGATTTAATTCTCCAAAGCATTGAAAAAGATGGGGATCTTTGGAATGCATTTTACAATCACTGCCATTGAAAGTGAAAGTGAAGTCGCTCATTTGTGTCCCACTTTGCGACCCCATGGACTATAGCCTATCAGGCTCCTCAGTCCAAGGAATTTTCCAGGCAAGAGTACTGGAGTGGGTTGCCATTTCCTTCTGGATAAACAAAGCAAACACATATTTGTGTGCAAATATACATATACTCTGGAGAAGGCAATGGTGACTTAGCAGCAGTAGCAGCAGCATGCATATTCTGAGCTTCTCTGATGCTCAGTGGGTAAAGAATCAGCCTGCAATGCAGGAGACACAAGAGACACAGGTTTGATCCCTGGGTCAGGAAGATGCCCTGGAGGAGGAAACGGCAACCCACTCCAATAGCCTCACCTGAAAAATCTCATGGACAAATGAGCCTGGTGGGCTACAGTCGACAGGGTTACAAAGAGTCAGACAGGACTGAGCGACTAAAGCATATACATATGTACATACACTTACAAACAAGAGTACATGCAAAATGTATTTAGGAAAGATGCCATATTCCAGGTTTCTCTAACTGCAAAGCTTGGTTTAGGCCAACCATTCATTGCTATCCACTGGTAGTTAAATTATGAAGCAGGATGTATAATACATAACAGGATGAGAATTCACACTCCTCATTACATTAAAACATCAACCTGGTTTCTTATTTGGAGACTGATACCCAACTGCCAGTAAGTATCCTCTCACATCAGTGGAGTATGTTAGAAATTAAACATATTTGCTACAAGAGATATTAACTGATTTTGTCTGAACACCATGTACCAAGACACTAGGTATTCTAAGGTAATATTTGGACTGGGAAAATTAGGCTACAAATTGGAAACAAAATTCTACAAAAATGCAGTCAATTTGTTTGCTAACTCAAAAGAGAATGGAGAGAGAATTTTTCTCCTTCAGGATCCAATATTACTTTCCACATTAATTCATTGGAGAAGGCAATGGCATCCCACTCCAGTACTCTTGCCTGGAAACTCCCATGGATGGAGGAGCCTGGTGGGCTGCAGTCCATGGGGTCTCTGAGTCGGACACGACTGAGCGACTTCACTTTCACTTTTCACTTTCATGCACTGGAGAAGGAAATGGCACCCCACTCCAGTGTTCTTGCCTGGAGAATCCCAGGGATGGCAGAGCCCAGTGGGCTGCCATCTGTGGGGTCGCACAGAGTCGGACACGACTGAAGCGACTTAGCAGCAGCAGCAGCATTAATTCATTGTGTCATTAATTGCCTTACTTTTGAGGAAAAAAAAAAACATATTTTGTACCTCATTTACTCATGGACTTAAGCCAATGTTTCCATTTCTCTTTTATCTTTTTCTTTNGGGGTCGCACAGAGTCGGACACGACTGAAGCGACTTAGCAGCAGCAGCAGCATTAATTCATTGTGTCATTAATTGCCTTACTTTTGAGGAAAAAAAAAAACATATTTTGTACCTCATTTACTCATGGACTTAAGCCAATGTTTCCATTTCTCTTTTATCTTTTTCTTTTTTTTTAAACGTGGAGTTTTAAATAATACCACTGATTGGCAGTGGCCGGCCATTTAGAAGTTAAATATGATTTTTGATGCAATAATAACCTTTTAAAATGCATTGATTATTTTCCAGAAGAAAAAGAAGCCAAACATATAAATAAACAAACAAAAAAACAAGCTACAAGTTTTCACAACTTTACATTAAGGAATTGAAAAGTTTGAATTGGGTAACTTTCTAATTTCTTTGCAATTACACTTCTCTGTAGACTTTGCCTTAGAATTGAATTCATTTCCTACTAGATCCTGGTACTTTTTTAATGTGCAATTAGAAGAAGCAAAGAAACCTTTGTACAAATAGAAAGCAAATGAGATGGTGCGAACAACGTGAAAACTGGATCATTTCAGAGTTACAACTTCACAGCTTAATCTAACCCTCGACAGAGAATTAGCTGAAGCCTAGTGAGTATCCTGTATTGGAATCAGCTTCTTTCTGTTGTTTGTTTATGATCTGTGTTGAACTCTAGGATTTCACCAGCAGTGTCCATCCCTCTTTTGAAAACACTTTTTGTTTTCCTTATAGGTTTCCCCAGGGATTATTCTGTTTAGTGCTATTCCAATGTAGCTTTATTAGAAAATTGCCAAATAAACAATCTTTCTGAGTGCAGACAATGTGTCTTCTTTAGGAAAGACTATAACTCATTGCCAAACATGAAACAGTGAGTTTTTTTTTTTTTTTAAACATCTGCTCACTATTTGATTAATATCTAATTGGGAAGAGAATTTCAAAAATATTAGGTACATGATGTGTAATTGAATCACTTTTTTGTATACCTGAAACTGAACACAACATTCTTAATCAACTATGAAAAGTGAAAGTGAAGCCACTCAGTCGTGTCCGATTCTTTGCGACCCCATGGCCTCTAGCCTATCACGCTCCTCTGTCCATGGGATTTTCCAGGCAAGAGTACTGGACTGGGTTGCCATTTTCAAGTACATTCCAATATAACATTAAAAAATAAAAAAATAAGTAACACACACTATGTTATTCTCAGTAACTGATGACTCAAACATCTAATCAAACTTCATAAGGCAATAAATAACTAAATTAACACATAAAAATATCAGTTAAGACAGATTTTGCATTTGAATGTGCCCTAGTCATAGATTTTAAATCTTGAAATAATTTTAGAAATCATGTAACCTGATTTCTCATTTTATAGATAGATAAACCAAAATATAGAATTTGACCACTTGGCCATTTAGTGTAAAAATACTAGCCAGAAATTTAGGTTCAAAGATTCTCAGAGCAGACTCATTTTCACAATAGTGACCCCATCAACAGTTTCCCTAGATTTAATCACTGCTGCTGCTACTGCTGCTAAGTCACTTCAGTTGTGTCTGACTCTGTGTGACCCCATAGACGGCAGCCCACCAGGCTCCCCTGTCCCTGGGATTCTCCAGGCAAGAACACTGGAATGAGTTGCCATTTCCTTCTCCAATCCATGAAAGTGAAAAGTGAAAGTGAAGTTGCTCAGTCATGTCCGAATTAGCGACCCCATGGACTGCAGCCTACCAGCCTCCTCCGTCCATGGGATTTTCCAGGCAAGAGTACTGGAGTGGGGTGCCATTGCCTTCTCTTTAATCACTAGTATTAGTGAATTCATCAGTTTACATAAGTTAGACAGGAACATTTAAAAAGAAATTATATTTAGCAAGAATTGTTAAGTCACAGTTAACAAGAGAAAAAACTATGATTTTTTCTTTTCTCACTTTCTTTTTACACCTGTTTCTTTAATCTGTACCTGCTGTTGTTGTTTTTTAGTCACTAAGTTGTGTCCAGTTCATTTTGAGACCCTATAGACTGTAGCCGGCCAGGCCCCTCTGCCCATGGGATTCTCCAGGCAAGAATACTGGAGTGGGCTGCCATTTCCTCCTCCAGGGAATCTTCTCAACCTAGTGATCAAATCTGTGTCTCCTGTATTGGCAGATGGATTCTTTACAACAGAGCCATCTGGGAAGCCCCTGATCCTGAGAATGGATGGTGAAAAAAGCAACAAAGAATTGCCTATATCACTCACTTCTCTGGTTTAAGGAATGATAAACTATCTTCAAAATTTTCAAATTTACCTTTAAAAGTTGCTGAACCACATCTTACCATCACCATGTACAAGGAAATGATCATTTAGGTTCAGGGAAGACAAGAGTCTTAGGGAATTAAGATATTTGATACTAAGGTTTAATTGAAGGAAGGATAAATTCAGGGAGATGAAGTGGTGCGGCAGGCTCTCTGGAAAATGTAATGGGAAAGAAACACATACATAGAGGGAGGAATGGAGTGCATTTTTGTAGGAATAAAAAATACACCAACGAGACAGATGAAATAAAAGGGAAGGCAGAGATTAGAGCATTAGCATGAGACCTATAGAAGAAACAATGGCATGACGTATTCTGGCCAATACTGTGTTAAAAAGTAAACCAAACTGTCAGGGGAAAATAAAAAACATCAGTCAATCTACACTAACACTCCATTTGTATAGCAATGGCTTAAATCTAGGATATAGACGGATTGTTTTAATGCTGCCAATTAGTTCAGTTCAGTTCAGTCGCTCAGTCGTGTCTGACTCTTTGCGACCCCGTGAATCTCAGCACGCCAGGCCTCCCTGTTCATCACCATCTCCCGGAGTTCACTCAGACTCACGTCCATCGAGTACGTGATGCCATCCAGCCATCTCATCCTCGGTCGTCCCCTTCTCCTCCTGCCCCCAATCCCTCCCAGCATCAGAGACTTTTCCAATGAGTCAACTCTTCACATGAGGTGGCCAAAGTACTGGAGTTTCAGCTTTAGCATCATTCCTTCCAAAGAAATCCCAGGGCTGATCTCCTTCAGAATGGACTGGTTGGATCTCCTTGCAGTCCAAGGGACTCTCAAGAGTCTTCTCCAACACCAC
>SJYT01032870.1:59462-126865 GCA_006410635.1 Cephalophus harveyi
CATAGCAAATAGCAGAAAGGAAGACATTGTGCTCCATGAATGACCCTTGAGAAAGGATTAAGTGGCCACAGGAATTCAGGTTCTCAGGACAGTGAGTGAATAGACATGAAAATACAGCTATACCCATGATCTTGCACAAAAATCACCAAGGCAAGGCTTAAAAGATAACTAGAAGGTGGTTCATTCATTGCTCAATTTAATTAAAAGGGAAACCATATGTGTGTTGGTTACGTGTTGACCTGTCTCTTATACACATTTCCCATCTCTTTCAGAATTTTCCACAGTTTATTGTGATCCACACAGTCAAAGGCTTTGGCATAGTCAATAAAGCAGAAGTAGATGTTTTTCTGGAACTCTCTTGCTTTTTCCATGATCCAGCGGATGTTGGCAATTTGATCTCTGGTTCCTCTGCCTTTTCTAAAGCCAGCTTGAACATCAGGGAGTTCACGGTTCACGTATTGCTGAAGCCTGGCTTGGAGGATTTTGAGCATTACTTTACTAGCATGTGAGATGAGTGCAATTGTGTGGTAGTTGGAGCATTCTTTGGCATTGCCTTTCTTTGGGATTGGAATGAAAAGGGACCTTTTCCAGTCCTGTGGCCACTGCTGAGTTTTCCAAATTTGCTGGCAGATTGAGTGCGGCACTTTCACAGCATCATCTTTCAGGATTTGAAACAGTTCAACTGGAATTCCATCACCTCCACTAGCTTTGTTCATAGTGATGCTTTCTAAGGCCCACTTGACTTCACATTCCAAGATGTCTGGCTCTAGATTAGTGATCACATCATCATGATTATCTGGGTCATGAAGATCTTTTTTGTATAGTTCTTCTGTGTATTCTTGCCACCTCTTTTTAATATCTTCTGCTTCTGTTAGGTCCAGACCATCTCTGTCCTTTATCGAGCCCATCCTTGCATGAAATGTTCCCTTGGTATCTCTAATTTTCTTGAAGAGATCTCTAGTCTTTCTGATTCTGTTCTTTTCCTCTATTTCTTTGCATTGATCGCTGAAGAAGGCTTTCTTATCTCTTCTTGCTATTCTTTGGAATTCTGCATTCAGGTGCTTATATCTTTCCTTTTCTCCTTTGCTTTGAACTTCTATTTCGCTTTGTCAGTATCAGTCTGTTACAGCTTTGTTTATTTCTCTATTATCCACTTTTCCACTGTGTTAAATGTTGAGTTATTTGGGTGGAACAGAAAGCAGTCAGACTGAGCTTTTCTAGATTTGACCTCTTTTTCTCTTGCCCTTTCAGAAAGCTCTGTTTTCGTAGTAATATACCTTTAAAAAATGAGTTTTGATGACATTTGCTATCAGCTAATCCCTAAAGATGCTGTTCTGGCACAAGATTCCATATCTTTTCACTGAGAAGTGTTTGTGATCAAATTGCTGGACAAAAAAAGGTAAAACAACCTTGACGGCTGCCAATATTTGTATAATTATAACTAGATATCAGTCATTCTTCTACAAGAGTGAAAACACTCTGATTTGAAAACTCTTTGAAGTCAGGGAAAGCATCAACAAAAAAAACAATTTGATTTTTGCTCTAAAATTTATCAATTATGATCTCTTCTCCCATTAATAAACAAGATGGAATTTACAATTATATTAACAATCTTAAAAGTGTATTTATACACCTGGTCTCAGGCTTTTACTTTGTGAACCTTTTCAGAGAAATTCTAAGTAGAGAAATAAGCTTTTATAAGAAAATATGCTAATTTCAACTTTATGATAATATAAAACTGCAGATGACCTACAGGAAAAATGATAATTATTGTATATCATAACTAAACTATGAAAACCAGTTAAATAAAAGATAGGAAGAGAAAGAAACTCATATTTCTTAGAGGGTCACACATATACCCAGTACCTTTCATGCAATCATTTCATCTCATGCACAAAATTCTCACAGATTGCTCCCAAGGACCACCTGAGCATGAGTTTCCACATTTTAAGAATAAGACAGGCAGTTCTCACAGTGTTTGAAGACTAAGGCATCTGACCAGTTGTGATGATACATTTATGTGTGACCACCGATTATCACACACTGTATTTTTTCTGTATAAATGAATTTTTTATCAGAAATTTATATATCCTTTACATTGCCATTGGCCATTGTGAAGACTAGTAAATAATCCACATTCTCTAAAGCAAATTACGTTTTACATTTGCTGATTAAGATCATTCAGTAAAATGACAGTTCATCACCCACTTTAATGTAATAAAATCTCTACAGGCTCCTTTTAACTTTAGTGTGCAATTCTGTTGAAATTCTAATTTTGTCTGCACTGATTTCTGGGTCCTGCCTAATGAATCATGCTGTTTTACAAAAATAATTGCTTTTAACTCAGTACAGAATTTGATATTATACCATTAAACAAATTACAATCATACATGCCCAAATATTTTGGATATTGTTTGTGGAAGCCAGGTTGAAAAAAGATTTTTTAAAAAATCTGGTAATTATGTAGGAAAAAGGCAAGGGGTGGTGGGAGAGTGAGATGCAGAGAAAGAGACTAATTTCAGTCTCAACAGTGATGATAGGAGAATTAGAAATAACACAAGTATACACTAGGACAGACCTATCAAGATGTTATTAAAACAGAATTGTTATTTGTCATTATTTAAAATTTTTGACTTTTAAGAATTATTCTTTATAGCAAATTTTCAGGAGGAAAAGCATAATTTATCACATTCATTTCTTAAGTAGTTTTAGTGTCTTGAAAATAACATGATTACATATAGAACTACAAACTAATTGAGCAATTACTCATCATGGTCATATCTCAGTGTTTTCTAACCTGATACATATTTTCCCCTGAAGGATATATATATTTTTTCATATAGTATTGTGAACTTGGGCAAGTCTCATAAATGACCTGGGCTTCAGTGCCTTCATTTCTGAAGGAAGAAGGTTGAACCATAGTATATAAATTTCTCTCTAGTACACTGATCAACATATATTAAGATAAAGCTAAAAAGCATTGCAGTATTGGGTTGGGCAAAAAGTTTCTTCTGTCTCTTTTCTCTTTTGACAAAAAATCCTGAATGGACTTTTTGGCCAACCCAATATAATGTAAGTATGTAACAGATTCTCCTACTTCAACAGTAAATTGTGAGTTTTGAATCCATCTAAATAAACCTGTAACACACAGATGATGACCCCAGCATTTGCTCCTAAATATTGGTATCTATCAACAGTTGCCTTTTATCTATAGAGATACTGTATTTTTCTTAACAATATTGGTAACAACAGTAATTGGTTGTTTACTTCTTTCTTCACATACATTTTCTTCCTAACCTCAACCAACTGTGTAACATTTCCATCTTTATTCCATGTATGGGAAAAGTGAGCAATAAACAGCTAAACAATTTCTCTAAGTTTATATAAGCAGGTTACAAACATTGTAGTTCAAATATATGTTTTATCCACTCTGCTCTGAGTTTAGTAAGAATAGCTTAGACTTTGGAAAATAGATTTAATTTCAACACAGCTAAATATTCATATGATATGGCACTATTACTCACAGAAGAGTTTTTTGGAACTCACAATCAGATTGCTGGAAATAAACCATGGCTTGCTTACCATCATCATCATCTACTCATCTATAGCTCCTGGCCACACAATTAGCTCAAAAAATTATATATACCATTGTGCTGATTATATATATATATATATATATATATCACTTTAATTAAACTTCTCTTAGGAAAAGCAATTTTTCTGGCTGAACATTTTGACTCCTTTACTTATAGGAGAAGGATGGAAGAGAAGCAGCTGGGGTAAAAACTGGAGAACAGGCATAGATCCAGACGAATGGTACACCAATCAGAGAATGAAAGCCAAACTACTAATTTTGCACAGAGAGAAAAAACCAGTAAGCTTTGTTGTTTGTGTTTGGCATGTCTCTTTTTCCTCCTAATAAAATTATCAGAAGATAGATTAACAGTGCCTGGCTCCACTTTTGCTGTGAGTAGGCTTGTATCTGATACATGTGAATTTGAGCCATCTTTAATGTTAAGGACAGGGATCAAGTCTACTCTGTGTATGTGCTGTGCTAAGTCACTCGGCTGTGTCCGACTCTTTGGAGCCCCACGGACTGCAGCCCACCAGGCTTCTTTGGCCATGGGGATTTTCTAAGCAAGAATACTGGAATGGGTTGTCATGCCCTCCTCTAGGGGATCTTCTCAACCCAGATCTCCTGCATTGAGGGTGGATTCTTTACTGAGTATATATGTATAGGTGATTCACTTTGTTGTATAGCAGAAACTAACAAAACATTGTAAAGCAAATATACACCAATACAAATTAATTTAAAAAATAGAGAGACAGGGATCAAGGATGTAGTGGGCTATGCTGATACCTAGATTATGAAATGTATTCAGAGAAATTGATCCCTGAGCCAGGAAGATCCCCTGGAGAAGAACATAGCAATGCATTCCAGTATGCTTGCCTGGAGAATTCCACGGACAGAGGAGCCTGGTGGGCTATAGTCCATAGGGTCACAAAGAGTTGGATATGACTGAAGCAACTTAGCACCCATAGATGCAGGGAAATTCAGCCTTGGCTTAGATGAAATATGACCTAAAGGGACTAGGAAGAAATGCTTTTAGACACTGATTTTACATTACTTAAAAAGTAAAGAGTTTACTTCAATATAGATCACAAATTTTATAATTGAGAAACAGTTATATAAAGTATAATTCAAAATAATTTTTAAAACTGATTAATTTGATATCTATACTATTAAATGATTAGCTCACTATTCCAAGGTTACTTTAAAAATTATGCATCTTAAATATGTTTAGCTATTATAAATGTCATGCTAAATTGTAGAAATGAAAGTTTGAAACTTTCAATAGAATGTTCTGACAAATGAGAAGTTTCAGCTCATGGTCTATGCTCTATTCAAAAAGACTTAATTCATGGCAATAACAAAAAATCAACAAACTAAAGAAATGTCAGCTGCATCTTAGTTGTTGAGATTGAGGCAGTCTGAAAATGTTTATTGCCTACTTACAAATAACGCTGCTTTGGGGTTTTCTTGGTTTTTAATTTAACATGTTCTGTTGATGCAGACAATGATGTCTGAAAGATGTTTCTGTTTCATGCTTTGGAACCCACCTAACCCTGCCTTCTCAGCAACATTATATTATGGGTCATTGCCTCTTTTTCACACATTTTCCACTTCTTGCTTTTATTGAATCATTTGTGCCAGTATTTCAAATGTGGTCTTCCTCACCTAGTGAAAAATCTTCTTAAACACACAACCCCTTTTCAGATAAACATGTCTTTCTCTCCTACCCTTGAAACAAAAACATTGCTTACGGGAAGTCTGCACTAACAGGATTTCATCAGTTCGATAAACTCCTCTCACTTTAAAATGACTTCACGCCAGTGTAACCGGTTTTCTCATGGTACTTCCCACCATACACTTGTTTTTTGCTTTCCTCATTCATCTTTCTGTTCTTTCTGGTAACTGTTGATTATCTGAACCCTCTCCTTTTCTTGCAGACTATTTCTCTTTAACCCAAGATGTCTGATGTTCCTTTGATCTCTTAGAAAGTCCTTTCTCAGTCTTTTCTCTTTCTCCTTTCAATCAGTCACGTAATGCTGAGGTTAGCTGGCATCATCTTTAAGTCATTTCTCTTCTGTCGTGTACACTATTTAGGCAACCTCATCTTCACTAATTGACTCAATTTTAAACCTCCTGGCCAGATGTCTTCTGACTCATCCTTCCACTTCTCTACACAGATGCCTGAAACGGACCTCAAAAACAACATTTCAAGGACTAAACTCAGAGGAAATCTCGAAAACCTGACATTTTTTAAAATATATCTTATCTCAGAAAATGGATCTAATAATACAAATGCAATTGAACAGGTCATGCCCTTGGCACAAGTTCTGAACACCTTCCTGTCAGTCAACACTCATGTTTAACCTATAATCAACTTCAGTCAATTTAATTATAGCAATGTTGGCTTTGTATACCTTTTTGCTCCTGTCCTTGACTTGCCTGAACCATTTTTTAATCTAGACAACTGCAAAAGTCTCTTAATTGGTTATTTTAAAAATGATTCTTATTTACCATTTGTGTGTTCATCAATGTATGATATTTTTATCAGAAAAAAAAATTGGTCATATAAACAATCTAAAACTTAATGGTAAATGAAATTAATAATTAATGCATATTATAGTTATATACCCATACAAAGCAAGTAAGTAATTTTTATTAAAGTCATAAAATTAATGGTTTCCTATAGCTCTTAGAGGTAAACAACAAAGTGCTTAGTATGGGCTATAAGTACTTAGTATGGTCTTGCACATTCTGTCATTTTCTCTGACTCCAACCTCTTTTGACTTCAGCTAATTATCCATTCTGTGCACTGGCCACGCCACACCTCCTCCCCCTCTTTCCAGTATTCCAGAAGTTTGTACACATAGGCCTTTCTATGCAGAAGATAAAACAGATAATTCACAATTAAATAATATGCACTTTACTCTTTTGTACAAAACTTCAGGAAAGACTTTATATCTCTCTAAAGAAAAGAATTCTACTTTTTAATCTTGGCGTTTTTCCTTAGGAATGAACTTCCTTTAGTTAAGGGTTTCAGCTACGTTAACTCAGGCTTTCTTTCATGAATTCTCAGTGAATTATCACCTCCATTCCCTAATCCAATTTCTTCATTCTAGTCTTTGAGTGAATGTGTGAATTGAAAATATAGAGTAAGGTATATTGGAAATGTATTTAAGGCTGTCAGTTAACAATGAGATTAAGATGAGCTGCTTTAATTGGCAATAGTTTTCACCACCCATAGTTAGGAGTCCATGGGGTCACAAAGAGTCAGATGTGAGTGAGGAAAGGAACAACAACAAAAGTTAGGAGTGAACAGCTTAACAGGGACATGTTGCAGCCACACTGGGCTCTGGGCTTCTTTGGTTGATCCCATGAAACTTGCAGTTGAGGGGGTTCAGAATTCTCTATCCTGATGCACATTACTTGTGGTTTCTGATTTAAAGGTCTAAGTGATACTGCATAATTGGGTGATTATAAACTTTCTTAGCTGGACAAGTGCCGGGGTATCCAGAATAAATTGATTATTTTTTACCATGCCCTCCAATGTAATGGTTAAAAAGCTTCATCAAAGTTTAAGAACCTATTTACTTATTTGCTCTGCAGATTTAAAGTGTACTCTAAGGATAAATAAATACATTCCATGCGTGACGTGCATATTGACAATAATCACTGCCAGTGATTCACTTCATTTGCCTTTGCTTCTTTTCCCGTTCAAATGTACCTTTTGATTCTGTCAAGAACTTAGCAAGAAATGCACTCAGGATCATCGTGATTATTTTAATCTGTGTATTACTAGAAAAGAAAGAACATTTAAGGAAAAAACACTTTAATTTCTCAAATCGTTAATGGTTTTAAAGATCCATAATTGTTCAACAGATATGAAACACTATTTTTTTCAAGAAATGCTTTTTCAATAAAAATTGAACATTTCCCATTTTGTTCTTCATTGAAATAGTATTGTTAAATCTTTCTAATTTATTTTATTATCAGCTTATACTTTTTTATTATAGAAAAAGTAAACTTTTGCATCTTTTCTTGCTAACTTTAATAACTAGAGGTACATTTTTTTTATCCTCACTGAAAGCATTCTTTCTCTCAGTATTCCCTTTTGTTTCCATTTTGGAACCTCTGTTGATTTTTCTATCTCTCTTCCTTTCTCTTGCTCTCTCCTCTTTTCTTCAGTCTCAATCTCTCCTCTTGCCTTCCCTCCCTCTCTCTCTCTTGTTCATTTTGATTTTGTATTTATATTTTTTAAGTACCTCAACATTTTTCAATAATGCTAGCCTTTACTTTACCATCAAACACCAGGATTCATTACTGCCAAAGGTCTTCAAATGTGTTATCATAACACTTGCTCTTTTCCTCTGGCTGATGAAAATAAAATTACATTTCACCCTTTAGTCATGTTTCATTAAGAATTCATTCTCAAACACAGCATACTAATAGAGTTTCTTCTCAAACATCCCTGTGGATTGGTCAAAATACGGTTGTTTTTGTAGTCTTGTAGGAAAGAGCTTCAACCTGGAAACTAGTGCTAAATGAACTTAGAAATATTGGCTTTATCTCTCAGAACACTTAAGTGTTTAGATATGCTTAATTTAGTTCAGATTTATTCAAGTAGTTTAGATATAGTTAAATAGTTATATATGCAAATTCGTAATTAGAGACATTTAGGTTAGAACTACACAAGGAGAATACAGATATGAACATAAAAGGTCCAAGAGAATCAGAATATATGTACTCATGGCAGCCATAACTAGTTGACCACCCAATATGTATCCTACACTTGGTCAGACAGGAAAGGATCTGCCTCCAATGCAGGAGACATAGGTTCAGTCTCTGGGTCAGGAAGATCCCATGGAGAGGGGAATGGCTAGCCACTCCAGTATCCTTGCCTGGAGAATTCCATGGACAGAGGAGCCTGGCTGGCTACAGTCTATCTGGCACAGAGTTGGATACGAGAGAGCAACTTAACACTTCACACTTTCCTTACTTTCCTCCTCCTTACTAAGCAATTTTAAGGCAGCAATATACCAAAAACTATGTTCTCTTGCCTTTTTTTGCAACTAGAAGTGGCCATGTGACCAGTGTCTGACCAGTGATATGTAAATAGTAGAGTCCCAGGGTCTTCTGATGTCCAGTTAGGCTTTTTTCTAAATAACACAAACTCATTCTGCAGAAATATTTTGCCCTCCGTTTTCTCACTAGCAGATTGATTGCAATATAAGAACTAGTATCATGGAATCAATCATAAGGGTAAAAGCATGATGGACATTACCAGTTCTTTATTTCAGTTCTTAACTCAGAACCAAAATTAGATCATCATAGTCTTCCACACGTATTTCTCTCTATTCTTCCTTGTCCTCCCTCCCCTTCTTTCTCTTCTTCCTCCTCTTTCTTCCCTTAATAGATTAATTAATGTCAATTAATTTGATATTTAAGATATATAAATATTTAAGTAATACAAAGTGATGTGTTTGGACATACGCAACACGTGCCATAATGGAGGTCATAAATGTATATGGCAACTCACAAAGTTTGCTTGTATCTCTTTTTTTCCATTTTTGTAGTTGCTTTTTTTGTAAGTGGTGAGAACTTTTAACATTGAGATTTACGTTCTTAATAAACTTTGAAATATACAATGTGACATTGCTAACTGCAAGCACTATGCTGTATAGCAGATCTCTAGAATGTCTTCAACTAGCATAACTGAAAACTACACCAATTGGATAAAATCTCTCCATTTCTCTCACCCCTCAGACCCTGAAAACCACTACTGTATTCTTTTCTGTGAGTCTGACTACTTTAGATACCTCATATAAGTGAATTATACAATATTTGTCCTTCTGTGACTAGCTTATTTCACTTAGCGTTAAGTGTCCATGAGGAATTAGAGAAATTAGAACCTCTGTATCTTGTTGGTGGAATGTGAAATAGCATGACATCTATGGAAAACTGTATGGAACTGCCTAAAAAATTAAAAATAGAACCAGTATGTGGTACAAGAATCTCACTCTGACTGGGTATATATACAAAAAAATTGAAATCAGGATCTGAAAGAGATATCTGTACTTTCATGTACACTGCAGCATTATTCATTTCTGCCAAGAATGGAAACAACCCAAGTTTCCATCAACAGATGAATGAATACAAAAAATGTGGTTTGTATATATCCACGAAATTGAGTATTATTCAGTCTTTAAAAAGAAGGGCATCCTGCCACTTGTGACAACATGGGTAAACAAGATTTCTCAGTCAATCAAAACATATTGTCTAGCGTGTGAGCCACTGTAATCTGAGTTTCATATTATGATCAGCTGAACCTATTCCTGATATACAACAATATTTTTATGGCATGGAAAGAGGTCCGAATTATCAAGTAGTGGAGGAGAATATACATTATATATTTGCTGAATTACCTTTCCAATTCTTCCATACATTCTATATACTATTAATTAGGCCATTCCTTGGACTTTTAGTATGCTGGCCAACAATAATGTTTGTGTCAGAAATTAAGCAAAAGATAAAATGCAAGACTTTTGTTCAAAGCCAAATATACATTGGTGGGTAGCATTGCAAGGGAAAGCCTGCAGACTTCTCTGAGGTCCCATACTTTGAACAGGATGCAGACTTAACAGCAATTTAATATCTATTTTTCCATAATACAATTTTATAATTACATTTAGGTAAATAGAAGTAAGAATAATAATAAAAAAAATTAAAAGCCTCACCATGTTGCCTTCTAGAAATAACCATTTCTCTCTTCAGGATTATAAATTCTTTCTAGCTTACTTGCGTATATGTCTATATAATATGATCAGCTTTTAAAAATACCAATGATACTTAATGATTGAAAATATTTCATCATATTAATATATACCATGGGGGAGTTATAAAACTACGTTATTTTTAGAAATTGTGGTACTTTATAAGGCATTCCTGTGATCAATATAACTAAGAGTTCATAAATCTTTTATTGATATTAATTCCAACTAGGCCATACATCTTTTTAAGGTTTTGATATATCTTTAAAATAAATTGCAGACTTTTAAAATTTTAATTTACACTTTCCTCAGAAATGTGGGAGGTTATTTCTTTCCATTTCTCATTGCAATACTCTAAATAGCATTCAAAGCTAAAAATCAAAGCTGGGAATCAAGCATAATGTTTACTTTGCCTTGTAATGGGTTAACTTTTTTTTTTTTCCTTTAAAAAATTCTTTCTTCAGCTACCTTCTGTGGAAGGAAGTAACTCATTATATTCCTGTTAATATCAATAAGAATCTAGCTCTTTGTTTAGTTATGGTTGTTATTATGCCAAATGCATTGAATATGTGTAATGACAGAATCATAGTAGAAATGTACTGTTTTTTTCTCACAAATTTCTCAACACCAAATTTATTCTAGATATCCAATATACTAGAAGTATTAGAGAAGATAAAGCAGGCTTCTTCAGTCTCGGTCCTACCGTTGTTTTGAATTGTTATTTTTGTTTTAAGGACTGTTTAGAATTGTAGAATGTTTAGCAGTAACTGCAACCTCCCTAACTTCTAAGATTCAGACATAAGTGGGTCATGCTCCAGTGTAACCAAAATTATCTCCAGACTTTGCCATATATCCCTGAGGGGGCACAATCTCTTCGAGCTGGAGATGCACTAGAATAGAGGAAGTGGTTTATGAGCTAAGGTTGAAAATAATGTTTAACATGCCTATATTCCACTGGCTAAAATCCATCCACGAGGCAACATCCATGGAAAGGTTGAGAAAGGTAAACTGAGTCAAGAGAACAGAGGAAATGTGTTTAGTCCATAACAATCTCTGTGATTATTGTTGTGCTGTGCACACTCAGTCATTTCCAACTCTGGGCAACCCCATGGACCATAGCCTACCAGGCTCCACTGTCTATGGAATTCTCCAGGCAAGAATCCTGGAGTGTGTTGCCATTTCCTCAACCAGGGTATCTTCCCAACCCAGGGATCAAACTCCAGTCTCCTGTGTCTCCTGCATTGTGGGTTGATTATTTACCACTGAGTCATCAGGGAAGCCTCTGTGATTATTCATTTATTTTTTTCTTTTTTTGGGTTCATGTTGGTATTTCTTAGAGAAAAAAAAAAATCCTGGGATTTGTATCTATGATGCCACAATTACTTCCGTTGTGCCCTTCATACATATCCTAGGGCTTCCCAGGTGGCTCAATGGTAAAGAGTTTGCCTGCCAATGCAGGAGACATGGGCTCAATCCCTTGGTCAGAGAAAGAAATGACAACACACTCCATTATTCTTGCCTGGGAAATCACATGGACAGAGGAGTCCATGAGGTCACAAAGAGTCAGACATGACTTTGTGACTAAATAACAACAACCACGTTCAGGTTTCTCCTATTGTGCTTCCTCTGTATTTTACCACCTTCCCTGAAGAATTTTTTATATATAGGTAGAAGATTCATCTCTCTCTTCTTCAACAAATGAAACTAGACAACTGAATATTGATTTTTGTTTTCTAATTTTGGCCCTTGTTTACATATTATCATAACCACAGATTGTCTTTAGTCAACAAAGGTAGATAAATTTTCTCAATCATGTGTTGCAGGATAGACTGATTGGGAATGACTGGTCAATATCCAGTTGAAATTTGTGGGGCCCAAATTTTGCCATGTTACTTTACTATCTACTAAATACAATTCTAATCATTTGAATAAGGTCTAAATATATTTCTCCAGTTCCTAAGGTATTCCAACATGTTGCATTATTGCTGTTGGTCAGTCACTCAGTCATGTCCAGATCTTATTGATCCCATAAACGGCATCACACCTGGTTTTCTTGTCCTTCATTATCTCCTGGAATATACTCAAACTCATGTCCATTGAGTCAGTGATGCCATCCAACCATCTTACCCTCTGTTGCCCCCTTCTCCTGCTTTCAATCTTTCTCAGTATCATGGTCTTTTCCAGTGAATAGGTTCTTCTCATCAAGTGGCCAAAGGATTGGAGCTTCAACTTCAGTATCAGTCCTTTCAATGAATATATAGGGTTTATTTCCTATAGGTTTGACTGATTTGATCCCCTTGCTGTCCAAGGGACTCTCAGGAGTCTTTTCCATTACCACAGTTTGAAGGCATCAGTTCTGTAGCGCTGAGCCTTCTTTATAGTCCAACTCTCACATCTGTACCTGACTATTGCAAAAACCACAGCCTTGAGTATATGGACCTTTGTCAGCAAAGTGATGTCTCTGCTTTTTAACATGCTGTCTAGGTATATGATGCTGCTTCTGAGCATTAAAGCCAACTCTTAAGCCTAATTTCTCTCCAGGATAGAAGACTC
Organism: Cephalophus harveyi; assembly: GCA_006410635.1. Taxonomy (NCBI): domain Eukaryota; kingdom Metazoa; phylum Chordata; class Mammalia; order Artiodactyla; family Bovidae; genus Cephalophus; species Cephalophus harveyi. The sequence continues at coordinate 72,354 of SJYT01032870.1, forward strand.
TCTGCAGTCTTCATCTTTCTTAGCAAACATTGTTTCATTTTCCCCTTTAGACTGACATAACCCTTATTGTTAGCCAAGCTTTCCCTTTTCATAATCTCCTTATTCAAGAAGTCATTTATCAATACTCCAGTTGTCATTGTGCTACCTCTGCTGCTGCTAAGTCACTTCAGTCGTGTCCGACTCTGTGTGACCCCATAGACGGTAGCCCACCAGGCTCCCCCGTCCCTGGGATTCTCCAGGCAAGAACACTGGAGTGGGTTGCCATTTCCTTCTCCAACGCATGAAAGTGAGAAGTGAAAGTGAAGTCGCTCAGTCGTGTCCGACTCAGCGACCCCATGGACTGCAGCCCACCAGGCTCCTCCGTCCATGGGATTTTCCAGGCAAGAGTACTGGAGTGGGGTGCCATTGCCTTCTCCGTGTGCTACCTCTAGCTCTTCTGAAATCATAAGTATACTCAACACACATATTTTGATTTTATACTGTCAGTTGGATAATTCCTTTTCAACAACATCTCATAGTGTTTCTGATAAAGATCAATTTGATTATTTGTTTTTACATAAACACAGTCATATATTATTTCCACATGCCCATAGTAATTTTAAGTAGAATAACAACTTTTGGCAAAATAAAAGTTCTTCCTGGAATAATTAATGAATATAAATTATTTGCACTTAATTCTTTTCTTATAGGTTTGTAAAGGACTGCAGCCTGAAAAAGGCTGCCCTTGGTTAATATGTATCATGTGCTACTGCCTATTTGATTAATGCTAACTTTGTAGCTTTTCATTTCTTCATTGAGTAATGATGAATTTTGTATCCAGGAGCAACTTTAACACAGATTTCATATTAATGTACTTTTAATGAAATTGATTCTACTGTAAAAATAGGTCTTGTGGAGTTTTTGCTAGGGAGCTTACTCCTAACTACAAGGGATATAAGGGAAAATGAGATGTGTAGAGTATTTGGGTATCTAATTCACTGAAGTTCAACAAATGCCCCCAAACCTTAAATAAGTGTACTTATTAATGGTGCCTTTAAAAAGTACTTATGCAAATGAGTATGAACTTAGTCTCCTGAGTACTTGAATCACTTCTCCATCAGTGAATTTGATCACTCACTTATAAAGATACTTTGAAAATTAACGGTATTAAGGAAAAGCAGTATTGTATACTCTATCATTGATAACAAAATGATCAAGTATTCCACGCTGCTGCTGCTGCTTAGTCACCTCAGTCATGTCCAGTCTGAATGTTTGTAACCCTATGGACCATAGCCAGCCAGGCTCCTCTGTCCATGGGATTCTCCAGGCAAGAATACTGCAGTGGGTTGCAATGCCCTCCTCCAGGGGATCTTCCTGACATAGTGATTGAACCCACATTGCCTGTGTTCCCTGCATTGGCAGGAATGTTCCTTACCAGTAGCACCTCATGGGAAGCCCCTCAAATACTCTATGGTCATCTCTAAGCAATAGACAAGTGATTATGAAAATTTATATAAAATACAGAAAAATGTAACATCCTTTAGGCCAGAAATCACCTTATCCAATGATGTGAGGTCTGTGCGAACAGGGCTATGCAGCAGATAATTTTTTGCGGAAGTTATTTTAGAGATACTAATGAAGATAACAAAAATTCTATGTGATTTCATCAATATAAAGAGGCGAGCAACTGAATACTCTTAAGAGTTCATTTCCTTGTAATCAGATAATATTAATGCTAAAATTTAAGAACTCAAGTTTATATGCTTTGGGACATTGAGATGAAATTTTTATATTTTTTTCTGAATTTTGCATTTCATAACTTTATTAAGAAAGCAGGGCCTCTAGTTTCATGAAAGAACATAGAAAGCAGCAAAATATCATAACCATTTTTATAAAATATATTTAGAGGTAGCACTATTTTAATAAATTAATTTACATAAATTTTGAATTGGTAATTTTCTGTTGTTGTAACATCTTGTCTGCATCAAAGCAGAGACAGACACAGATATAGAGAACAAACATATGGGCACCAAGGGGGAAAAGAGGAGGTGGTATATATTAGGAGGTTGATACTGATATATATGCACTACTATGTATAAAAGGGATAAATGAGAACACTGTAGAAGACAGGGGAAAAAGAAGGTACAATATGTTTGTAAGACATATATTAAGTTAACTTTAAAAATACATCCCAATATATAGTAGGTGCAGACAGACACTATTTGATTGTACTTAGAAAATGTACCTAGAATAATAAAATTTGTAGAGTCAGAAAGTGTATTGGTAGATGCCAGGGATTGGGTCAGAGGGTGGGGGAGTGGGGAGAGGGAATAGGGAGCTAGTGTTTAATGGGGTCAGAATCCCAGTTTAGAAAAGTGAAAAGTGCAAGGAGATGAACGGTGGTGACGGTTGCACAACAACGTGAGTGCACTGAGTGCCACGGAATTGCACAGTTAAATGTGGTTAAAACAGTATGTTTCATACTATATGACTTTTTCCACAACAACAACAACAAACATTAAAAATATAACATGGGATAAATTAGGGAATATAAAATTGTGTGTAAATCTTAGGTAAAAATCAAATCCTAAAAGATGATGTTATGAAAGTGCTGCACTCAACATGCCAGCAAATTTGGAAAACTCACGAGCGGCCACAGGACTGGAAAAGGTCAGTTTTCATTCCAATCCCGAAGAAGGGCAATGCCAAAGAATGCTCAAACTATTGCACAATTGCCCTTATTTCATGTGCTAGAAGGGTAATGCTCAAAATCCTTCAAGCTAGGCTTCAACAGTGAGTTAACCGAGAACTTCCAGATATACAAACTTGATTTAGAAAAGGCAGAGGATTAAATTGAGAACATCCATTGGATCACAGAAAAAGCAAGGGAATTCCAGAAAAACATCTACTTGTTCTTCATTGACTATGTTAAAGCCTTGGACTGGGTGGATCACAACAAACTGTGGAAAATTCTCAAGAGACAGGAATACCAGATCACCTTACCTGCCTCCTGAGAAACCTGTATGCAGGTCAAGAAGCAAGAATTAGAACTGGAAATGGAACATCCAACTGATTCAAAATTGGGAAAGAAGTTCATCAAGGCTGTATACTGTCACTTTGCTTATTTAAATTATATGTAGAATTTAATGTGCAAAATGCCAGGCTGGATGAAGCACCAGCTTGAAACAAGATGGCTGGGAGAAATATCAATAACCTCAGATATGCCGATGACATCACCATAAAGGCAGAAAGTTCTTGATAATGGGAAAGAGGAGAGTAAAAAGCCTGGCTTAAAACTCGACATTCAAAAAACTAAGATCATAGCATCTGGTTTCATCACTTCATGGCAAATAGATGGGGAAAAAATGGAAACAGTGACAATTTATTTTCTTGGGCTCCAAAATCACTGAAGATGGTCACTGCAGCCATGAAATTAAAGGACACTTGCTCCTTGGAAGAAAAGCTATGACACACTTAGACAGCATATTAAAAAGCATAAAAATCACTTTGCTGACAAATGTCCTTACGATCAAAGCACTGATTTTTCCAGTAATCATGTATGGATGTGAGAGTAGGGCCATAAAGAAGGTTAGAAAGTGAAAACGAAAGTCACTCAGTCACGCCTGACTCTTTGCAACCCCATAGACTATACAGTCCACTGGAATTCTCCAGGCCAAAATACTTGAGTGGGTACCCTTTCTTTTCTCCAGGAGATACTCCCAACGCAGCAATCAAACCCACGTCTCCTACACTGCAGGCGTATTCTTTATCAACTGAGCCACAAGGGAAGACCAAAACTGGAGTAGTTAGCCTATCCCATCTCCAGCAGATCTGCCCAATCCAGGAATCGAACCAGGGTCTCTTGCATTGCAGATGGATTCTTTGCCAACTTAAGTATCAGGGGAGCCATAAAAGAGGTTGAGTGCCAAAGACTTGATGCTTTTGAGCTGTGGTGTAGGAGAAGACTCTTGAGAGTCCCTTGGACAGTAAGGAGATCCAACCAGTCAATCCTAGAGTAAATCAGCTCTGAATATTCATTGGAAGGACTGATGCTGCAGCTGAAGCTCCAATACTTTGGCCATCTGATGTGAAGAGCCAATTCACTGGAAAATACCGTGACACTGGGAAAGACTGAAGAAATGAGGAGAGGGGAACAACAAGGGATGTGATGGTTGGATGGAATCACCAATTCAAGAGGCATGCATTTGAGCAAACTCTGGGAGATAGTGAAGGACAGGGAAGCCTGGGGTATTAAAATGCATGGGGTTGCAAAGAGCTGGACACAACTGAGCAACTGAACAATAACAACTATATCCATTTGATTACCATTGAATCCCAAGCACAGGTCCTCATATGATCTTATGACTCAGAATTCACTTACTGATTAAAGAATATTTTATTCATGATAATTCTGGCCAGACAGAAACTATTTTGAATTCAAAGCTTTCAACAAGTGCATGAGGTTTTACTGTATTGTCAAACATTCTCCTAAGTAGCCAGAAATATAAAGAAGAAATTAAAGATACATCAAATTTAAACCTTGTTCTAGATTCTAGATGGTAAGCAAACCACATCAACATCCATAGTGTGGGTAAATCCTCTAACAGCTGTGTATATCTTATAGGGTATATCTTATGAGGGTACTTTGTTAGATTTAATATCTTTTTATGGGGAAAAAGGGCTTCCCCAGTGGCTCAGACAGTAAAGGATCTGCCTGCAAGGCAGGAGACCCAGGTTCAATCCCTGGGTTGGGAAGGTCCCCAGAAACACTGGAGTGGCTACCGACTCCAGTATTCTTGCATGGAATATTCCATGAACAGTGGAGCCTCCTGTGCTATAGTCCACGGGGTCCCAAAGTGTAAGACATGTCTTCTATAGATCATAAATCAATGAATCATAAGACATGAATTGATGACATATGAAGACATTAGTTCTATCCTCTAAAATTATTCGAAACATGTCCATTCTAGGTGGTATTGAAAGAAAGGACTCAAATTAAACCAGAAAATATAATTTGTGGTCACCTTAAAATCTTTGCTTTTTTGTTGTTCAGTCTCTAAGTTATGTCTGACTCTTTGGGACCCCACAGACCGTAGTCTGCGAAGCTCCTCTGTCTTTCACTGTCTCCAGGAGTTTGCTCAAATTCATGTCCACTGAATTAGGGATGCTAACCATCTCATCCTCTGTCGGCCCCTTCTCCTTTTATTACTGTTATTACTTAGCAATAAGAGGAGATTATATAAGAGTAAAAATGAAAAAAAATATTTTCCTAATATTTGAACTTATATAGAGCTAGCTATTTTCAAACAAAGAAGGAAAGGACAATAGTAAATGTAAAAAAATAGCTATATACTTTCAGTGGGCTTCCCTCATAGCTCAGTTGGTAAAGAATCTGCCTATGATGCAGGAGACCCCGGTTGGATTCCTGGGTCAGGAAGATTCGCTGGAGAAGGGATAGGCTACCCACTCCAGTATTCTTGGGCTTCCCTTGTGGCTCAGCTGGTAAAGAATCTGCCTGTAATATGGGAGACCTGGGTTTGATCCGTGGGTTGGGAAGATCCCCTGGAGAAGGGAAAGGCTACTCCTTCCAGTATTCTGGCCTGGGTCACAAAGAGTCAGACACGACTGAGTGACTTTCACTTTCATATATTTTTCAGTAGTTACAGATTCTAAATGTTAAGAGGTAGTTCTTTCAGGGTAGCATCAATTGGAATGACTCTCTTTATCTCTTATTTGATTAGTTATCACATGAAGTACATGTGAGGTATGAGTTTTAGAGATCTGTATTCCTAGATGTAACTACATTAAATGAATCCATTATTTTATACTACACAGACATTTTCCATTAAATTAAGAAATCAATATATCTCCATTAAGCTTCCAAGTTTATGGAAGTATATTTGAGGTTATCCATAGGGCAAGCAGACAAGACATATTCACAGTAATCACCAGCTCTGTTACAATGAAAATCCATAAAAAATCCAATCTACAGCTTTTTAAAATGTCTGCCTGTAGAAATAGTAAAGGCATATGACAATGATTCATTTCCATTTGAATATAATGATTTCATCATTCTTATAATAAAAAAACTAACAGGTTCAGTGATTAGAAGAAATTATGTTTACTGGTAAATAAAATTAATGAATCAGAATTGACGTGTATATGCATTTCTACTAGAATGAAATCTCACATTCATGACATTCAAGATAAAAAGAATTAGGAATTTTGAATACAAGAAAGATATCTCCTTCTCCTCGCATAAAGATATTACTACAGGTACATTTTTGATGATCTACCTTCTTAACATATATGATTTCAAGTGTGAGGAATTATTTCTGTTAATTAAACTGTTGGCATTTAAAATGATAGTCTTTTTCTCTGAATTTAACTTGTAAAGTTCTGTTACATGCCAGACCATGTGTCTGCATGAATTCCAAGCAATCACTGCCTCATTTACCCCTGCTTGCTTTTTATTGAACGTTAGCTAGAAGGCAAGCTCCTTGAAGAGCAAACGGTAAACAGGTAACAGCATTATTGAATGAGAAGGTCTTCCTCAGAATTACATAAACTATACATAACCGCTTGGGAGTGGTAAAGAATCAAATGTGTAGCAGCTGGCTTAGACTCCAGTCTTGGGCAGACATAAATGTTCCTTCTCATTTACCAACTGCGTGGTCTCCATAACTAATTTAATCTTTCTCTGTTTTCTTCATTCTAAAGTGGAGATAGTAATATTAAATATCTTACATGACTGTAGTAACGTAACAAATAAAATACATTAGTACCACCTAACACACTGACTCAATGAGTGCTAAGGAAACCTTGTCACTATTAAGATTGTTGTTACAATTATTGTTGATCATTTTCTTTGATATTACTACCATTATTGATTTAGTAATATTTATTACTAATAATAGTAGCAATTATTATTGTTTAGGAGAAGGCAATGGCACCCCACTCCAGTACTCTTGCCTGGAAAATCCCATGGATGGAGGAGCCTGGTGGGCTACAGCGTATGGGGTCACTAACAGTCAGACATGACTGAGCGACTTCACTTTCACTTTTCACTTTCATGCATTGGAGAAGGAAATGGCAACCCACTCCAGTGTTCTTGCCTGGAGAATCCCAGGGACGGGGGAGCCTGGTGGGCTGCTATCTATGGGGTCGCACAGAGTCGGACACGACTGAAGCGACTCAGCAGCAGCAGCACAAATAATAATAGCAATATGCTACCATCTCCTGTTCTGATTTTTACAAAAATAACAGGTAGCAGTCAGTTCAAGTATTATTGACTGATTTAGTGACTAAGTCATGGACTGTACCTACCAGGCTTCTCTATCCATGAGATTTCCCAGACAAGAATACTGCAGTGGGTTGCCATTTCCTTCCACACAAATGTTGCTACGCCATGTAAAATGCAAAGAAACAAGTTCAGAGCACTTTGATGGCTTTTCTGAAAACACAAAGCTGAAAAAGGCGAGTTCTAGAATGAAATCCAGTTGTTTATGTTTATTGCTCTTTCAACAACTGAATCATGTAATAAGATGATTCTATAATGACCATTTTTCAGGATATGTGGATTACCACACTGGCTGATTCTATCATTCCTGGACAGTCATGTAGAACATTTTGGAGTGAAATAAAACATACTACTTACTCTTCATCTACATTCTTATTTAAATCTCTCTCTTTCTCATATATATTTTAGAATATACTCTTCACTGACCCTCACCCCCAGTAATCCTGAAAAGCTTCATCTTGATACTATATCACTATACATTTTATTATATACCAAGTATTGTATATGTTCCCCAATTCATAAGCATCTTAATATTCACCTATGAGAAGCATAGCTGCATTCATTAAATTTAAAAAATATATTTTTAAAATTTCTGAGATTGTTATTTTATTGCACAGTAATAAATATATGCTTATGGGCTGTGCACTTAAGTAGAAGGTGTGTCAGAAATCCACAAATTTTAATTAATCACTGCATGATTAGACCACTTGAATTATTTCTAAATACACATCCTATAAAATTATACAATAACAGAGGAGTGCTTTGAAAGTATATATTGTATTCTACTCTGTATTACAACTGCAATAACTGTTAAGCAAGATGACTAAGCCCTTAGTTATTTACTTATGTAAAAAGAATACATAATATATTACATATATATAATACCCTGTAGATTTTCTTTCTTATTACTGAATGCCACATTTTAATGAGAATGAAACTTTAAAGTTCATTTTTAATTGTGTTTCATCTCCTTTTACCTAAGAAAAAAATCTGATCATGTAAAATCACTTTGATAAGTTTCTTGCCTGACTCATACTTTTTCAGATAATTAGCAGAGATCATTGTATGCTGGGTGAAATAGGGGCTGTGAAATCATGATCTGTCACATCATTTTAGTTCTAATAAACTTAGGGAGTCATTTTTGAGATATGCTACATATTTAGCTATTCAAGGGGTAATTTGTGTTTCAGAGCTAAAGACTGACTTCAGCTTTTTAAATTGTCTAAATGATTCTGCATATTGCCCCTTCTAAAGTTATCATAAGTCATACAGTTCATTTTCCAAAAATGTTGCTAAATATAACAAACTTTGAAACAATGAAATTGTTTTAGATTTTGAGAAATAGCTTCTTATGCTGTTTCCAATCTGAATTACAGGCAGATTTAAGAGAAGGCATTTTGCTTGCTTTTATAAATTTTGTATATATTCTTAACATGTCATTCAGTATAGAATGGGTGCAAGGCTTACTTTTAATCATTTTCTTTTATTTTTCCTTTTGTATCTGACAATATGACATGAAATCTATCAAACAGCAGAACAAAATAGAAAAGTTCCAAATACAAACACACATGTATGTTTGCGCACACACGCACACACACACACATACACTTGGCATGGCTACGTAAATCAAACTACAATTTCTACACTGTTAAGAAAATATGAATCTCTTTATTCAGAAATGGAATCTCTTTGTATTCCTTAGATCAATAGTTCATTGAACCCGAAGGAAAACTTTCAAGCACTGGCACATACACAATCTGGTTTATGCAGTGTGCCAGAACTTGTTCAATATGAGAAATGAGTCCAGCTGTTAAAAAAAAAATGAATTTATGATACAAACTCTTTGAGAACAAGGCATTTTCAAACATCCAAACTTCAGGATATCCCTGCTATTACATCAGTATTTGTGGACATCCATAGACACTTAATATTTTGGAAGAAATGAAGAGTTTTGTAAAAACCTAAGAGTACTAAAGAAGAGGACGACAGAGGTTGAGATGGTTGGATGGTATCACTGATGCGATGGACATGAGTTTGAGTAAGTTCTAGGAGTTGGTGATGGATAGGGAGGCCTGACATGCTGCAGTCCAGGGGATTACAAACAGTCAGACAAGACTGAGCGACTGAACTGAGAAAGTATTATAAATAAAATTTACTTCATTTAAAGTTAAGCAAGTAATATTTGGTCTTTTTACTCTCCACTCTAAAAAGTAGACAGATATCAACATACAGTTTAAAAGTTCCCAATATGACACTTTGTACGTAAAAGAGATTCTACTGAAAATTTCAAGTGAAGATGTGCAGACTTCACAAAACATGTATGCTAAAACCATAATAAAACCTTCCTAAACCATTTATTCACAGGTCTAACTTCACAGAAACATTCTATTTTCTGTTTAAAGTAGTTTAAAGTAGAATTAGTAACAATTTCTCCTCTTAAATTCTAACTTTTCTATACTTTTGAAAATAGTTGCTGGAATATTAATTTGGATGCAAAACATGGGTCACTGTGTATAGGCAACTAAAGAATGAATTTATCCTATAGTTCTGCTGCTGCTGCTAAGGCACTTCAGTCATGTCCGACTCTGTGTGAGCCCATAGATGGCAGCCCACCAGGCTCCCCCGTCCCTGGGATTCTCCAGGCGAGAACACTGGAGTGGGTTGCCATTTCCTTCTTCAATGCATGTAAGTGAGAAGTGAAAGTGAAGTCGCTCAGTCATGTCTGACTCTTAGCGACCTCATGGACTGCAGCCTACCAGGCTCCTCCGCCCATGGGATTTTCCAGGCAAGAGTACTGGAGTGGGGTGCCATTGCCTTCTCTGCCTATAGTTCTACTGAGGGGTAACTTCTACCCCTCAGAAAAAACATAATAATAAAAAATTGATTACTGACTTATCAAACTAGATGTTAACTAGTGAACTCACAATTTTACTATCAACTAAAGCAGCCTACCAGGCTCCTCCGCCCATGGGATTTTCCAGGCAAGAGTACTGGAGTGGGGTGCCATTGCCTTCTCTGCCTATAGTTCTACTGAGGGGTAACTTCTACCCCTCAGAAAAAACATAATAATAAAAAATTGATTACTGACTTATCAAACTAGATGTTAACTAGTGAACTCACAATTTTACTATCAACTAAAGCAAAAATATTCCAACCTTACCAAATATCATCCAGTGAGATGATCTGTAAACATGATCTATAAAAATGTAACTGAGAAACTCACTTTTTTTTCCCCTACAGTTTTCAAACTGTAATGAATTTTTTATTATCTTTCTTTTAATTCCATGTAGGTTTATTCTGGCTGATAACATGATCTATTGTTCTCTGAGCCACGGTGAGATTGCCATTTCTTAAACAGACAGCACTTATTGGAAATTAAATCCCTACTAATGTATTATAATTATTACTTGAGTGTAATTTGCAGCTCCAGCAGGGAGTCACAGCCAATATGAAGGTAACGTTCCTTCCAGGGAGCTGTTAATATTTCTTCTATGCTGAAATCCCACATAATGGATCTTGCCTATGGCTGATTAATGATTTCAGAGCTGGAACAGTGATTTGTAGCTAAATCAGTCCTCACTGGAGGAGATTCAGGGTAATTTCAGTCAATACTGTTAAATAAGTGTAAACAGTAACTTCAGTTAACACACATGTAATCTAGTAGGCAAGAAAAGGAGAAGCAATAAAAGAAGTAAATAATGGTGATCCTGCTGCCTGTGCATTTCATTTACACTTAGAACAGATACGGGCAAGTAACACACTGCAGTGTCATCAAGCCCATGAAATTGCTTCACTGCAACACATTTTTCTGCATTGAAAAAGCAATTTCCCAAACAAGTAAAAGCAAATTGAGCTAAGTGCCTAAAATAAATCAGGATCCTTTCCTCCATTCTTTAGTTGATATCACCTTCCTTGCTGAAAAAGAAATTGGATAGATAACTTGGAATGAAACTTGTGCAAGACAGATTTAAAGTAAGGAAAAAGGTTTCATTTAGGAAAATGCCATGAGAGCGTGCAGTATTCTAACATGATGCATGGTACCCAAGCTCTAAGGATTCCATCTTCACCCCAAATGATGCAGGACAATCCAGCTACAGTCACTGGACAGTCTGACATCCCTTGTCCTACAGCCTACATGAGGATTGGATAAAATCAGGGCTGTCTAGTCACTCAACTTAATCCTTCTCTGTTAGCATAAAGCCAACATCAGTAAAAAGGGAATGATATAACTGCTGCTAACGACAACATTAAGGACCTTAATGTGCATCTTCCAATGTTTATTTCACTAATAATCCTGCTTCCCACTGTTTGTGTTCTAAATGGAACATTTGCAAACATTCTGATAGAGGTTGTTTGCCTCAGGTCCCTGACTTCTGACTAGCAAAATTATTTAAGAAGAACTTAATGTAAATAATGCTCAGGGAAAGGAGAAATTCTAGTGAGTTAAAGCGGAGGGTCCAACAAGTTTCTACTGAACAGCACAGGGAACTCTGCTCAATGATGTGTAGCAGACTGCCTGGAAGGGGAGTTTTGAGGACAATGGGTACATGTATATGTAAGGCTGAATTCCTTTGCTGTCCACCAGAAACTACCATAACATTGTTACTTGGCTACACTCAGATAAAGAATAAAAAGTTAAAAGAAATAAAAATAAAGTTAAAAAAGTAGCTGAAGTTCTAGATATACACTTATTTGAGCAATGCTATTACAGCATTTAAATGAGTGAGAAATGCTGATTACTTAGCTGTATATTACCAGGTAAAACATAATATCAGTATGTAGACCACAACTTTATTCAGTTTTCAAGAGCCTGGATGAACTCAGACTTCCTAAATATCTAGAAGAAACATTTGCATGGGTAACATGACATTTTCTTTCTGTACTGCTAGTGAAGGAATGTACAGAAAAGGTTTAAAATAATTGGCATTAGGTTTCCAGGAGTTATGTCTGAGCCTGCATTTAGACTTTTACATACACCACACAGCTCATACACACAGTTCTGTGTCTAAGTACACATATCCCTTCGATCAGAATCAATACCAAATTACATCTTCATCTTTAATCAAATCAATACCAGTGTTTCTCAGTTAATAATACTAAACAAGATATATGAGTATTTTTTTTTCTGATGCAATCAAAAAGTCAAATGCAGAATGAATTTTGCAAAGGGGTAAGTTTCTTCCTTTGATAATAAAAGTAGGCTTTTTGTGGACCCTTTAAAAATACATTTTTATCTGGTTATTTGAAGTCAGCATCTTGGCTTCATATTCTATTGGTTATTTTAAATGCATCCTTAATAAATAAAATTCACATAAAAATAATTCACCCATTTAAAATGTACAATTATTTGGATTTAATTCACAGTTTGTGAAATCTTCACCATAATACCATTATACAACATTTTCACCTCCCAAAATGAAACCCTCTACTGATTAACAATCACTCCCTAGTCCCACACCCTATCCTCAGTTATGTGTTGTTTAGTTGCTACATCCTGTCTGACTCTTGTCGATCCTATGGACTATAGCCCAGCAGAGTCCTGTCATGGGATTTTCCAAGAGAGAATATTGAAGCAGGTTGCCATTTCTTTCTCCAGGGGATCTTTCCAGCCCAGGGATCAAACCCCCATATCCTGCATTGCCAACTGGATTTTTACCACTGAGCCACTAAGAAAGCCCGCCCTTGGTTTCTAGGAAACTAGAATTTATTCTGGTTCTATATATTTGCCAATTCTTCATAAGTCATAATAGAATCAAACAATACATGGCCATTTAGCGTATTTTCAAGGTTCACTTTTGTGTTATTTTTCAATCACTGTCATGCTCAACTCTTTGTGACCCCATGGATCGCAGCACACCAGGTTTCCCTGTCCTTCACTATCTCCTGGAGCTTGACTCATGACCATTGAGTCTGAGATGCTATCGAGCCATCTCATCACCTGTTGCCCCCTTCTCCTTTTGCCTTCAACCTTTCCATTCTCATGGTCTTTTTCAACGAGTTGGTTCTTCACATTATGTGGCTAAAATATTGGAGCTTCAGCATCAGTCCTCCCAATTAATACTCAGGTTTGATTTCATTTAGGATTGACTGGTTTGATCTCCTTACTGTCCAAGGGACTCTCAAGAGTCTTTGCCAGCACCACAATTCAAAGACCACAATTCATTGCCATTCAGCCTTCTTTATAATTGAACTCTCACATTCAGACATGACAATTGGAAAAACCATAGCTTTGGCTATACGAACTTTTGTCAGCAAAGTAATATATTTGCTTTTCAATATGCTAACGATGTTTGTCATAGCTTTCCTTCCAAAGAGCATGTGTCTTTTAATTTCATGCCCACAGTCACCACCCACAGTGATTTTGCAGCCCAGAAAAATAATATCTGTCATGGTTTCCACTGTTTTCCCCATTCATTTGCCATAAAGTGAAAGGATTGGGTACATTCCAGGGTCCTATGAAATATTATTCTTTACAGCATCAGACTTTACTTTCCTCACCAGACACATCCAAAACTAGGTGTCATTCCCACTTAGGCCCAGCCAATTCATTCTTTCTGGAGCAATTAGCAATCGCCCTTCACTCTTCCCCAGTAGCATATTAGACACCTTCCAACCTGGGAAGCTCATCTTCCGGTGTCATAATTTTTTGCCTTTTCATACTGTTCGTGGGGTTCTTGCAGCAAGAATACTAGAATAGTTTGCCATTCCCTCCTCCAGTGGACGGCATTTTGTCAGAATTCTCCACTATGATTTGTGCATTTTATATGATCCTGCATGGCATGACTCATAGTTTCATTGAGTTATGCAAGCCCCTTTGCCATGACAAGGCAATGATCCATGCAGGGGATAAAATATCTGGCCATTTAGTGTATTTCAAGGTTCACCCTTGTAGTATGCAATAATATTTCATTACAGTGTAGAAAAATATTCCATTGTGTGAATACAACACATTTTTTGTTTCATTCCTTAGTTGGTGAACATCTGGATTGTTGCCACTCTTCTAAGATTAGGGATAGTGTTGTTATGAACAGAAAATTAAGATTATGGCAGATGGTCCCATCATTTCATGGCAAATAGATGGGGAAACAATGGGAACAGTGACAGACTTTACTTTGGGGGGCTCCAAAATCACTGCAGGTGGTGACTGCAGCCATGAAATCAAAAGACATTTGTTCCTTGGAAGAAAAGCTATCACCAACCTAGACAGCATATTAAAAAGAAGAGATATTACTTTGCCAATAAAAGTCCATCTAGTCAAAGCTATGGTTTTTCCAGTAGCCATGTATGGATGGGACAGTTGGACTATAAAGATAGCTGAGCACCCAAGAATAGATGCTTTTGAACTGTCATGTTGGAAAAAACTCTTGAGAGTCCCTGGAACTGCAAGGAGATCCAACCAGTCAATCCGAATGAAATCAGTCCTGAATATTCATTGGAAGGACTGATGCTGAAGCTGAAACTCCAATACTTTGGCCACCTGATGTAAAGAACTGACTCATTGGAAAAGACCCTGACGCTGCAAAAGACTGAAGATGGGAGGAGAAGGGGATGACAGAGATGAGATGGTTGGATGGCATCACTGACTTGATGGACATGAGTTTGAGTAAACTCTGGGAATTGGTGATGGACAGGGAAGCCTGGTGTGCTACAGTCCATGGGGTCACAAAGAGTTGGACATGACTGAGCAACTGAGCTGAACTAAACTGAACAGTTGTTAACTAGTTTGTGTGTGGACATATGTTTTCATTTCTCTTAGGTATATACAAGGAGTAGAATTGCTGGGTCATGTGAAAACACTAATATTTTGAGGAACTATGAAACTGTTTTGAAAGCAACTGCACTATTTTGCATTCCCATCATCAGTCTACAAGTGTTTCAGGTTTTTCAAATCATTACAGCACTTGTTATTATAGCATCCTAGTGGGTGAGAAGTGTTGTGTTACTTCGTTATGGTTTTGATTTGAATTTCCTTAATGACTGTTGATATTGAACATTTTTCAAGTGTTTATTGGGTATTTGCATATTCTTTGGATTCCATGCCATTTTTAATTTGAGTTGTCTCTTTATTATTGAGTCATAGGAATTAGTTTTATATTCTGCATATAATTCTCATATATTTGTCTTGAAGATATTTTTCCCTTACTGTGAGTTACCTTTCACTTCATTGATAGTGTCCTTTGATGCACAAGTATTTTAAGCTCTCATGTCATTCAATTCATTTAATTTTCTTTCTGTTGTTTCTTCTTTTGGTATTATGTCTAGGAAGTCTTTACCTAACCCAAAGTAATGGTTTATTTCTATGTTTCCTTCTAAGAGTTTTATCACACATAATTCTTAGATTTTCATCTATGATTCATTTTGAGTTGATTTTTGCATGTTTTGGGGAAAGGCCCAACTTTATGTATTCTATAAGGACATTCATTTACCCTAGCATCATTTGTTGACAAGCCTAGTTATTTAGTTTTTCATATTGAATAAGATACTTATTTATTCTAAACCTAGTGTCTTCATTAGTAGGATGGGGTGACTGATAAAAGTTTTTAATTCACTAAGGTAGCTTTAGGATTGAATTCAGTAATATATATGAAATTTCTAATATAATATTTAATGCATAGTATAATACCTGCATTTTGGCTTGTAATAGGTCTTCATAGCATACCTTTACCTATTTTTCCCCCTGAGTTAGGTCTCCTGAATATCACCTGGTGCTTGGGAAAGAATTCTATTCTTAAGATGTTCTTTTTTTTCTTATCCTTGAGTAAAGGATAAAAGAGAAATAAGAAGGAAAGTTCTTCTCTGTAGCTCAAATGGTAAAGAATTTTCCTGCAACACAGGAGACCCAGGTTCAATCCCTGGGTGAGGAAGGGCCTCGGGAGAATGGTATGGCAATCTACTCCATTATTCTTGCCTGGAGAATCCCATGGACAGAGGAGCTTGGCAGGCTACAATCTGTGGGATTGCAAAGAGTCGGACATTACCTCTGAGCGACTGACGCTACTACCACCACTGAGAAAGGAGGAAAGTTGTCAACATGCGACTCTCTCTCAGCCTCTCCTTAAGAACTGTCTCGTAAGACAAACCACCCTGAGAAACAGAGAATGATTGAGAACATGCTATTCTTTAATGGAATTATACTGTTTTCATGTTCATACAGTTACAGGACCCTAACATTTGTTAGCATCATTTGTTTGTTGATTGAAGGCTACTAATACAAGTGCCCTCTACTGTGGTATAATGAGAAAGATACTTGATCTTTATCCTCATTGCTAGCACAGGGCTCCTAAAACCTTTGAAATTCCCTGAGTGATAAGGAAGAAAGGAGCATCTTTTGTCTTAATGAGGCAATTTTTATGGCCCCTCAATAGCTTCAGGATGAGGACAGGGTTCAGAGTTCCTAAGGTGTTTGTGCTAGAGGAGTGGTGCTCCTGGAGGGCATGGAAATTCTACGCCATCTCACTGTATGATGCTCTATTCATCTTTAGCATTTGGCTGTTCCTCTGTTGTCAGAGAAGGCAATGGCACCCCACTCCAGTACTCTTGCCTGGAAAATCCCATGGACAGAGGAGCCTGGTAGGCTGCAGTCCATGGGATCGCAAAGCGTCGGACGCGCCTGAGCGACTTCACTTTCACTTTTCACTTTCATGTATTGGAGAAGGAAATGGCAACCCACTCCAACGTTCTTGCCTGGAAAATCCCAGGGACGGGGGAGCCTGGTGGGCTGCCATTTATGGGGTCGCACAGAGTCGGACATGACTGAAGCGACTTAGCAGCAGTTCCTCTGTTGTATGTTTCTAAATAAATTGGAAACAGTAATAAATCATTTTCCTGAGATGTATCAGATATTTTAGCAAATTATCAAATTTGAGGGTGGGCTCCTAATCCCTGATTTATAGCTGTTCAATCAGAAGTATGTGTGAGTTAATCAAAGGTAAAAGTAACCTTTGCAAGTTGCCAGCTATGCGACCTTGAGAGAATTTTGTTTGTTGCATGAGGTTAACAATTACTCTCAGTTATTCCCTGAGAATTAAATGAGATGGTATACGTGGAATAGCTGGTAAGATATGAATCACTAGACAAATGTTATTTACTTTAAAGTTAACTTCAATTTGAGAAAGAAAAGACAATTCAGAACCACATTTTTAGAAATATAAAAATAATGATTATTTAAAAGATTTAAAATAGTCTAATAAGCCCTATGGGTATAATTATATAAAGAATATAAGCCATATTATTGCTTGCATATTTAAATTATTGACACAGATTTTCAAATAAAAAATAATGGTGAATTACCTGAACCTGGAACTCTTTTTCTCTTTACTATGATTTCATATTGCACAAATTTTTGTATCCACTGACTAACTATTAGTGAACCCAACCATAATGGAATACTTCTATGGTATTCTTTTCTCAATAACCAATAGTACCATCTGCCAACATGAGTATTTTTCTCATCACTGAAAACCAGATGAGTGTGTAATTATCCCACTGAAATGGAATTTCTCAAGAAAAGGAAATGGAAGAAACATTTTCTTGTTGCACTGGATGAGAAAAGAGTGCTAAATATGTTGAGATGCTTTATAACTTTATATAAAACCATAACACATCAACATAAATAAACATCATCAATGGAGACATAGCACTCTGTGTTATTAATTACAGAAATCTCATATTTTAAGTCTCTTGACACTCAGGTTAAAACTAAATGATCACTGAGAATCTCACTTAGCATTAATTACCAAGAAGCTGCTTTGAATGATAATAAAACTGTCAATTAACATTTATTTACTTTTGAAAGAGGTGTTAAATGATTGATTTCAAAGTGTGATAATAAAGTTTGTTTGTAACTAGAGTTGTGAAAAATATTCAGTCTAAACAAAAAGAAGCCAAAAAAGAGCAAGCTTTCTAGATGTAAATAAACAATAATGCCCTAAATAATTATATTAGCACCATGGATAATCTCTAAAAGTCCAGTATGTATCAGTAATACATATTTTTCTTCCAGCATATTCAGCAATAGTCCAAAAGAATTTGAAAAATGTCCTGATTTCAAACTTTCAGAACTACAGAGACAAGGCATATAAGGTAGCAAGAGAATAAGGATAAGGCATAAGGAATGGATAAGGAATATCTAGAAGGTGGATAAGGAATGGTGTGAGGGGATATGCTGCATTTAGGTGGTATCTACGTGGCCATCAAAATATCTTTGGTCCTCAGCTAACAGTAGAAATGTTTGTGCCATACTACAATTAATGTACTAAGAAAATTCTTGTTCTTAGAATCCTTACAAATATGGCATATGTGGAACAGGTGCATAGTATTGTGAGCACATCTTTGAGGTACTTTTCTAACATTACAATGAAATGGTTACAAAGCCAAAATAAAATGATTAAAATTGGAAAATAATTTCCTGACATTAAGGAGAAACACATAACAGAAATGTACCCACATTTTGGCTTCAAAAGTGTTTATTTTATGAATTGCAAAAGTTAATAAACAAATAAAGATTGGGAAGATACACAAGGTTCACACTGGACAGGGATGTGTCAATAATTCTACTTAGATTCCAAATGTTCAGTTTTATTCAAACAATATTTAACAACAATTAAACAAACTCTGCGTAGATTATCTGTATAGCTAAGTTGAAAGGGATAAGGTTTGGGGATATGAATCAAGGTAGAAACACAATATATGCTTGATTCTTAAAATCACACAAACTATGGGCAAAGTCATGGTTACAAATAAGTATAATAAAATTAATTTTATTAAATTCTTTTGTACTGGGCTTAGTTGCTCAGTGGTGTCCGACTCTTTTTGACCCCATGGACTGTAGACTGCCAGGCTCCTCTGTTCATGGGGATTCTCCAGGCAAGAACACTGGAATGGGTTGCCATGCCTTCCTCTAAGGGATCGTCCCAACCCAGGGATTAAACCCAGGTCTCCTGCATTATAGGCGGATTTTTTACCATCTGAGCCACCGTGGAAGCCCAAGAATACTGGAGTGGGTAGATTCTCCTTTCTCCAGTGGATCTTTCTGATCCTGGAATCGAACCAGAGTCTCCTGTATTGCAATTGGATTCTTTATCATCTGAGCCACCAGGGAAGCCCAAATTCTCTTATGTGATGATTAATTTTATATGTCAACAGGCTTCCCTGATGGCTCAGAGGTTAAAGCGTCTGCCTCCAATGAGGGAGACCCGGGTTCGATCCCTGGGTCGGGAAGATCCCCTGGAGAAGGAAATGGCAATCCACTCCAGTATTCTTGCCTGGAGAATCCCATGGACGGAGAAGCCTAGTAGGTTACAGCCCACGGGGTCGCAAAGGGTCGGTCATGACTGAGCGACTTCACCTTCACTTGCTGATGAGATACCCAGATATCTGGTTAAAAATTATTCTGGATGTGAGAGTGTTTCCAGAAGAGATTAGCATTGGAGTGGGTGAGCTAAGTAAACAGATGGACTCTCCATGATATGGCATTATTGGAATCATATGGAACGATATGGGCATCATTCAATCACTGAAGGCTTGAACAGAATACAAAACAGAGGAAGGAAGAACTCACACTTTCTATCTGATGCTGGACAGCCTCACTGATGCAATGAACATGAGCCTGGGCAATCTCCGGGAGATGGTGAGGGACGGATAGGCCTGGGGTACTGCAGGCCATGGAGTAGTAAAGAGTTGGACATTCCTGGGAGATGGAACAGCAGGAGCAATCTAATAGCTGTGGGCTTCCCAGGTGGTGCTAGTGGTAAAGAACCCACCTGCCAATGCAGGAGACCTATGAGACATAGGTTTGATCCCTGGGTCAAGGAGATCTCCTGGAGAAGGGAATGGCAACCCACTGCAGTATTCTTGCCTGGAGAATCCCATAGACAGAGGAGCTTGGTGGGCTACAGTCCATGGGGTCTCAAAGAGTCGGACAAGGGCTGAAACAACTTAGTGCACACTGAGAGCTTGAGTTGCAACATCAGTCTCCTGCTTTCAGATAGGAACTTGCACCTTTGGATCTGAGTCCTTCAGACTCAGACTGGAACTATGCCCACCAGCCTTTGCAGGCCTCCTGTTTACAAGTGGGAGATGGTGGGCCTTCTCAGCCTCCATAGTCATGTGAGTCAACTCCCCAAATCTCTCTTTCTCCCTAACTTGTAGATACACAGACAGCCAGGAAAGAGAAAACTGTATAGTCAGAAATGGATACATGTAGAGACTTGTGGTACACTCCAGTATTCTTGCCTAGGGAGTTCCATGGACAGAGGAGGAACCTGGTGAGCTATGGTCCACGGGGTCACAAAGAGTTGAACACAACTGAGCAAAATTAACACACACACAGACTTGTAGGTCTATTTCTCCGGAGAACTACACCCATACATATTTTCTTACTAAGAGTCAGGTATTAACTATTTCCTGACCCAGGAATTGAACCAGGGTCACCTGCATTGTGGCAGATTCTTTAGCAACTGAACTATCAGGGAAGCCCTACTATAACAAATACATACCCAAAAATGTGGAAGTAGTTTTGGACCTGAGTATTGGGTATAGATTGGAAAAGTTTTGAAATATATGCTAGAAAAAGTCAAAGTTGCCACAAAACAATTCTAAAAATTAATCTGATAGACAGAAAGTAAAGAGGAGAACTTTTATCTTAATATATATAAATATTATATATATACATAATATGTATATGAATTTCTATGCATATATATGCATCCATATGCATATGGCGTGCTGTGCTTAGTCGCTCAGTCGTGTCCGACTCTTTGTAACCCCACTGACTGTATCCTGCCAGTCTCCTCTGTCCATGGAGTTCTCCAGACCAGAATTCTGGAATGGGTTGCCATGCCCTCCTCCAGGGGATCTTCCCAACCCTGGGATTGGACCTAGATCCCCTGCATTGCAGGAGAATGCTTTATCATCTGAGCCATCAGGGTAGCCCTTATATGCATATAAATTATACAAAATGACACGTGTTTTACCTAAGAGGATGTCATACAAAATAAAGAAAGTGAAGTCACTCAGTCGTGTCCGACTCTGCAACCCCATGGACTGTAGCCTACCATGCTCTTCCATCCATGGGATTCTCCAGGCAAGAATACTGGAGTAGGTTGCCATTTCCTTCTTCAACACAAAATAAAGAATAAGCTTTACATTATATAATTTATCAATCAAAATGTATTTGTTGATGTTATGTATTATGTAGTACATGCAAGCATGCTAAGTTGCTTCAGTCATGCTCGATTCTGCAATCCTATGGACTGTAACCCACCAGTCTTCTCTGTCCATGGGATTCTCCAGGCAAGAATACTGGAGTGGGTTGCCATGCCCTCCTCCAGGGAATATTGCCAACCCAGGGATTGAACCCTTGTATCCTGCAACTCCTGCATTGCAGGCAGATTCTTTACCACTGAGCCACCAGGGAAGCCAGTTATTACATATATATGTATATGTTCACAAATTTTATATATGTGCTTTGTTACAAAATACATTTTTAGACTATTAATTTGATGGTAGCATAGTAGTCTGCTGTTTCATGAGTTACTTGTCTATCTCACTATTTTTTTTTTCAGGTTTGATGTATTTATTCAGAGGGTGTTTCAACTACAGAATAAAGCATTTTTAGCATTATGAAATCCAAAGTTTTAAAATCTTATTTCCTTGCAATTCTGTTTATTACAATTTTATAATCCTGAAGAGATTCTCTTATCTGAAGTTTTTCATGCATTCAGGTATTTTGCATGATATCTGATGTGATCAGCAACAAAGGTTCCAATAAAGTAGTAGCTATGATCATAACCCTCTGGTAATCTGAAAACAACAGGGATTTTCTTTTCTGTACAGGAAGCTATGACGTTATCAGGAAGCAACTGTCCATCTGAAAGGAACTTGTCATCTTTCCCTTGATTAATTAGTATATCCAGCTGAGAACCTGGATAGAACTTCACAAGATAGGTAGCATCATAAGCCTCCCATTTACTTTGATCTGTTCCCAAATATCCGGTAAAGGCTTTTTTGCCCCAACAACAGAGCACTGGGTTGCAAAGTGGAGCAAATGCTGACACAGATTTGTATTTTCTAGGATTCTTCAAAGCACAAATCAGAGCTCCGTGGCTTCCCACAGAGTGGCCAAACACAGACATCTTTTGGGGGTCCACTGGAAAACTGTCATTTATGAGTTGGGGAAGCTCCTTCATTACGTAAGCGTACATTCTATAGTTAGTTTTCCAAAATCTTCAGTAGCATCAACATAAAACCCAGCACCAGTGCCAACGTCCCAGCTGTCCTCTTCTCCTTTGATATTGCAGCCACGAGAGCTGGTATCTGGAGCAATGACGACAAGGCCGTATTCTGACGTAGCTTGATGATAACCAAATTTTGATATAAATTTTTGTTCTGTGCAAGTTAAACCAGACAGCCAATATAGCACAAGGCATTTTCCAGTTTCTGCCTTCGGTGGTAAATAGACAGCAAATTTCATTTTGCACTTCAGTTCAACACTGTGATGTTCAAAAATTTTCTGCAGTCCTCCAAAGCACTTGCCGCTGGAAACCTGTTTCAATGCCATTCTTCTTCTGTCCAATTACTACTTGCTTTTTGGTCTGTACCAAAGGGTAGATGATCCTCCGGTAGCGGTGGGGAGAGCAGCTGCCTATCTCACTGTTTTAAAATGCTTAGTTATTTCACCAGCATGAAATTAGGATAAATTGCAAAATTAGAATAATTTTGGACAAATAAGATTATTAAAACTTTCACATAAAGTGACAAATTGCTTTAGAGAATGTTGCATCTTTTTTTGTCTCCATCAATAATTTTCTCCTTAGAAAATTCTTCAACATTCCAAAACCTAATAAGAATTTAGATACAATTGATTATGTTATTTATATGGCCTCATTTCTATATTAGATTTTAATTACGTTGAAGTTTAATTTGATATGTTAACAGAGTGAGACTATTAGACTATTTCTCCAATTAATTCAAAATGATTAATTGCTCAACACAGTTACAACATGTTCTATTTCTTTAGATGGCACATTTATTAAGCAATCATTTACCCTGGATTCTAGAATTTGTTTATTACATTTTTTTTTTCACAAGAGCATTTCTATTTTAGCACTGGTTCATTTAGATTACTGAAGAATTCTAATACATTTTCAAATATACTTCTTTGGAAATTATTTTATGTTTGTAGTTATCTTATACCTCATATACCCGGAATCAATGCTCCTATGATTAAATCTTTCATTGAAGTGAAGTGAAGTCGCTCAGTCGTGTCCGACTCTTTGTGACCCCGTGGACTGTAGCCCGCCAGGCTTCTCTGTCCATGGGATTCTCCAGGCAAGAATACTGGAGTGGGTTGCTATTTCCTTCTTCAGGGGATCTTCCCAACCCAGGGACTGAACCCGAGTCTCCTGCATTGCAGGCAGATGCTTTATCCTCTGAGCCACCAGGGAAGCCCCCAGTATCTTTCATTAATATTATTATAATAAATTTTTTAATTATTTATAACACAGCATTCTTGTTCTTTGTTTTCTTCCTGAAAACTTTATTTATTTAAATAGACAATGGCAATAATTTTTATTAACAATTTTATTAATAAATCACTTGGAACTTAGAGATCAAATCTATAATGATTGAAATCTGGATAAGATACTTTCTGTCTCTTATACACATCTAGATGTGTATAAGAGACAGAGAAAGTGAAGTCACTCAGTCGTGTCCGACTAATTTTTAAAATTTTCGGTACAATTGTAAAAGATATTTCTTTCTTAATTTATCTTTCTGATAGTTTGTTGTTAGTACACAGAAACATTGTACCCTTCAACTTTACTGAATTCATTCATAACTTCTAATGTGATTTCAGTGATTTCTCTAGAACTTCTATAAACAGCATTGCCATCGCCATCTACAAATAGTGACAATTTTACTTCTTCCATCCCAATTTTCCTATATTTACTTGTTTTTATTTTCTCTTGTAGCTGAATTCTACTATAGTATCATTATTGCCTGAAAATATGCTTAATTTCAATTTTCTCAAATTTATGGGTATTTGTTTTGTGTTCTTGCATGTGTTCTCCCATGGATAATGTTCCATGTACTTAAACACTGTATTCTGCTGCTTTTGGTTGGAATGGATACACACACACACACACACACACACACACACACAGTATATCTAGTCTAGTCTAATGTGTCCTTTAAGGCCAAAATTTTTGTATTGATTTTCTATATGGATTATCTATATGGATGGATTTCCTTTGTAGCTCAGTTGGGAAAGAATCTGCCTGCAATGCAGGAGACCTGGGTTCAGTTCCTGGGTCAGGAAGATCCCCTGGAGAAGAAAAAGGCAAACCACTCCAGTATTCTTGCCTGGAAAATCTCCTGGACAGAGGAGCCTGGTGGGCTACAGTTCATGGGGTCGCAACAGTCCATGGGGTTGCAAGAGCCAGACACGACTTACTTACTAAACCACCACATGGATGATCCATTCCTTGATATAAATGATATGGTGAAGCCTCCTTCTATTATTGTGTTACTGTCAATTTCTTCATTTACATGTGTTAATGACCACTTTCTGTATTTAGGTGCTCCTATGTTGAGTGTATATATATTACAATTATATGTATCTTCTTGGATCAATCAGTTTATTACTATCTAATCCTTGTCTCTTGTTAGAGCTTTGTTTTAAAATCTACTTTGTCTAATATAAGTATTGCTACTCCCACGTTTTCCTTTTTCCATTTGTATTAAATATCTTTTTTCCGTCACTTCACTTTAGTGTGTGTGTCTTTAGATCTGAAGTTCATCTCTTGTAGGGAGCAAATATATGGGTCTTGTTTTTAACCATTCAGTCACTATATTTTTTGATTGGGGCATTGAGACTGTTTTAATTTAAAGTAATTATTGCTAACATTGTTACTTAATCACTTTCTGGCTATTCTTATTTTTCTTTTTCTTTTCTTCTTTTCCTCTCTTCTTTATGATTTGATGACTATCTGTAGAGTTTATTTGAATCACTATTTTTGTGTGTGCATATGTATGTATTTATTATAGATTTTTAGTTTGTGTTACTATGTTGTTCACGAAAAAATATACATGTTCACATACATTTATATGTACAGCATATTTACAAAAACATATATGCTAAAATATATATGTTACAAAAATATATATGTGTGTGCTAATCGCTCAGTCATGTCTGACTCTTTGTGATGCCATGGACTACAGCCCACCAGGCTCCTCAAGCCATGGAATTCTCCAGTCAAAATACTGGAGTCTGTAGCCATTCTCCAGGGGATCTTCCCAACCAGGGATCAATGCCACAGTTCAAAAACATTGATTCTTTGGCACTTAGCTTTCTTTATAGTCCAACTCTCACATCTATACACAACTACTGGAAAAACAATAGCTTTGACTAGATGGACCTTTGTTGGCAAAATAATGTCTCTGCTTTTTAATATGCTGTCTAGGTTGGTCATAAATTTTCTTCCAAGGAACAAGCATCTTTTAATTTCCATGCTGCAAGTCACCATCTGAAGTGATTTTGGAGCCCCTCCAAAAACAAATAAATAAATAAAGTCTGTCACGGTCTTCATTGTTTCTTCATCTATTTGCCATGAAGTGGTGGGACCAGATGCCATGATCTTAGCTTTCTGAATGCTGAGTTTTAAGCCAACTTTTTCACTCTTCTCTTTCACTTTCATAGCAAGCACTCTCTTCCAACAACACAAGAGAAGACTCTACACATGGACATCACCAGATGGTCAATATCAAAATCAGATTGATTATATGAAGAAAGCTGAGCGCCGAAAAATTGATGCTTTTGAACTGTGGTGTTGGAGAAGACTCTTGAGAGTCCCTTGGACTGCAAGGAGATCCAACCAGTCCATTCTGAAGGAGATCAGCCTTGAGATTTCTTTGGAGGGAATGATGCTGAAGCTGAAACTCCAGTACCTTGGCCACCTCATGTGAAGAGTTGACTCATTGGAAAAGACTCTGATGCTGGGAGGGATTGGGAGCAGGAGGAGAAGGGAACAACAGAGGATGAGATGTCTGGATGGCATCACAGACTCGATGAACGTGAGTCTGAGTGAACTCCGGGAGTTGGTGATGGACAGGGAGGCCTGGCGTGCTGCAATTCACTGGATTGCAAAGAGTCGGACACGACTGAGCGACTAAACTGAACTGAAATAAATAAATAAATAAATATATATATATATATATATATTTTGCAGCCAAAGATGGAGAAACTCTGTACAGTCAGCAAAAACAAGACCGGGAGGTGACTGTGGCTCAGACTATGAACTTCTTATTGCCAAATTCGGACTTAAATTGAAGAAAGTAGGGAAAACCACTGGACCATTCAGGTATGACCTAAATCAAATCCCTTACAACTAAACAGTAGAATGACAAACAGATTCAAGGGACTAGATCTGATAGACGGCATGCCTGAAGAACTGTGGATGGAGGTAGGTTGTTTATGTCTCCCCAAATCTTAGAGAAGTGGTCTTGTGTAGGAGATTTCCTGTGGGGCACAGAAGCACACTTCCCACTGGTCATCACATACTAAGGTTGCCCCCATGTGGGCTGCCAGAGCCTAGAAAGGCTCTGGTAGAAACTGTGGTGGGTCTGGGAGGGAGAGCTGGCCCTGGGTGCAGGTGGCTACTAGTCCTGCCTTGTGTAATGGGTCCTAGCTCACTGGTGGAAAGTACTAAGTCCCTCCATGGGTTACTGTATGGCCTGGGGAGTGCCAAGGTTGATATTGGTCCCCTGGTTGGGGGGGGTAAGCCTCTCGGGCTCCTATGCTAGAAAGAGGACTCTAAAATTGTACATCATTTGAATGAGATTTCAAAATTGGCAGCCACTAGCAAATGTTCCCAGAGAAAGCAATGGCATCCCACTCCAGTGCTCTTGCCTGGAAAATCCCATGGGCGGAGGAGCCTGGTAGGCTGCAGTCATGGGGTCGCCAAGAGTTGGACATCACTGAGTGACTTCACTTTCACTTTTCACTTTCATGCATTGGAGAAGGAAATGGCAACCCACTCCAGTATTCTTGCCTGGAGAATCCCAGGAATCGGGGAGCCTGGTAGGCTGCCATCTATGGAGTCACACAGAGTTGGATACAACTGAAGTGACTTAGCAGCAGCAGCAAATGTTCTCAGAGGAAACCACTGTTGCTTTAAGCCTTTATGGGAATTTCTGCAGAATCATCAAGTGGGTCTGTCCCAGGCTTTGTTTGAAATATTTTCTCTGCACTGGAATTCAGGTGAAGGTGAGTTCAGGGTGATCCAATTCCATCATGTTGGCCACACATTTACAGTTGATTTTTAAGCAATATAAATTTATCTGCAAATAATACATGTTTTTAACTCCCATAAAAAATTAACTGCAGAGCTAAACATTAAAAAACACACATTTTCCACTTAATTTTACTTTTGCACCCTTTGCATCAAAGGAAAATAGCATACTGATTTTATATCACAACATAAATCCTCTATTTTTGTCAGTAATAGATATCAGATTCTGTCAAATACATTTAGCACATATTTTTTGTAGTAAATATTTTCCCTATTCATTCCTTTTTATAGGCTAATACACTTATTCAAAATCTTCATTTTTCTATTTACATGTATCAGAATATATATAAGTACATATTTTCTATTTACATTATTGCCATTGTTCAATTGCTCAGTCATGTCTGACTCTTTGTGAGCTCATGGACTGCAGCATGCCTGGCTTCCCTGTCCTTCACCATCTCCCAGAGCTTGCTCAAACCCATGCCCGTTTAATCAGTGATGCAATCCAACCATCTCATCCTCTGTCAACACCTTCTCCTCCTGCCATATATCTTTCCCAGCATCAGGGTCATTTCTAATGAGTCAGCTATTAATATCTGGTGGCCAAAGTATTGGAGCTTCTTCTGCAGCATCAGTCCTTCCAATGAATATTCAGGACTGATTTCCTTTAGAACTGACTGGTTTGATTCCTTATACACCAAAGGACTCTCAAGAGTCTTCCCCAACACAACAGTTCAAAAGCATCAATTCTGTGCTCAGCCTTCTTCATGGTCAAGGTCTCATATCCATACTTGACTACTGGAAAAACAATAGTTTTGACTAGATGAAACTTCGTCAGCAAAGTAAAGTCTCTGCTTTTTGATAGGCTATGTTTGTCATAGCTTTTCTCCCAAGGAGCAAGTATCTTTTAATTTCATGGCTCCAGTCACCATCTACAGTAATCCTGGAGCACCACCTCCCAAAAAAGTCTGTCTCCCCATCTATTTGCCATGAAGTGATGGGGCAAGATGCCACAATCTTAGTTTTTTGAATGTTGAGTTTTAATCCAGGTTTCTCACTCCACTTTCACCTTCATCAAAGGGCTCTTTAGTTCCTCTTTGTTTTCTGCCATAAGGGTGGTATGCACTTATGAGGTTATTGATATTTCTCCTGGAAATCTTGATTCCAGCTTGTGCTTCATCCAGTCCTGCATTTTGCATGATGTACTCTGCATATAAGCGGGGTGATAATATACAGTGTTGATATACTCCTTTCTCAATTTTAAACCAGTCTATTGTTCCATGTTCGGTTCTAACTATCGCTTCTTGACCTGCATACAGGTTTCTCAGGAGGCAGGTGAGGTGGTCTGATATTCCCATCTCTTTAAGAATGTTCCACAGTAGTTTTTGTGGTCCACACAGTCAAAGGCTTTAGCATACCTAATGAACCAGATGATTTTCTGGCTTTCCCTTGCTTTTGTATGATCCAACAGACATCAACAATTTGATCTCTGATTTGTCTGCCTTTTCTCAATACAGTTCGAACATCTGGAAGTTCTTGGTTCATGTACTGTTGAGGCCTAGTTTGGAAGTTTTGAGCATTACTTTGCTAGCCATGGAATGAATGCAAATGTGCGGTAGTTTGAACTTTTGCATTGCCCTTCTTTGGGATTGAAATGAAAACTGACTTTTTCCAGTCCTGTGGCCACTACTGAGTTTTCCAAATTTACTGGCATACTGAATCCAGCACTTTAACAGCATCATCTCTTAGGGTTTGAAATAGCTCAGCTGGAATTCCATTACCTCCATTATATAACCATAATTTTTAAAAAATCATGATATGTTTCTTAAAAAAAAATAAGCTTTAAGAAAATGATTTAGGCTTCCACCAGAATTACTTTTGTATTACTCTTCCTGGCATACCAATAAATATTTCACTTCACATTTCAACAGTATCTCCTCTTAGTGTTTTAAAAACATCTCTGCATGTAGTGTTTTATTTAATATTCTCCACAATATTGCAAATTAAAAACACCATGCATTCCCTTGCTATTCTAACAATTAAACTATCTGGAAGACTATACAGAACTCTGGGTGATCTGGCACCTAAACAATTCGCATATCTTTCTAAGAAAGTAACATCTTAAAAATAATTTCTATTTTGTAACAGACTAAAATGATTTTAGTCTTTAGGTTTTTTTCATTAGACCAGGGATACTAATCCTTAGTCCAGGGTTAGATCCATATTGCAGTTCACCATGGGGATATGTTTAGTCCATTATTATAAAAACTGTCATCTGATGACATAACATGCTACCATAATATTTTTTTTTCAGAAGAAATAGCAAAGCAAATTCTATTAAATTATAGAGAATGGATGATTTCAGTGATGGTGTAAAGGACTTGATACAGAGATGTTGCAGGCTAAGTTTAAAGCTGCTTATAGAAAATGAGACATAAGGAGACCCCGAAGAGCTCACATCTTCATCTATTGAGCAACTCAGTTTTAAGTGACCCCTAATTGCTTTGACAAAATACTGGTGTTAAGGACAGGATTATGTCAAGCTCATATGCTGAAGCACTGACCCTCACTATGACTGTAACTGGAGATGTCTTTAAAGAGATCATCTGATTATAATGGGGAGGCTCTAATTGAACAGTATCAGTATACTTAGACAAAGAGGGAGAGGTCATGGGAGAACATGGAAAGAGGCCACCTTTCACAAGCTAGGAAGAGAGGCCTCACCGGAAACAAACACTGATAATGCTTAATCCTGGACTTCTGGCCTCCAGAACTGTGAGAAATTGAATTGTTTAAGCCAAAGAGTCTGTGGCATTTTGTTATGGTAGTGAGAACAGACAAATGCAGTTGAACTCACTTTATGTTCTAGCAACTATCACAGAGATGACACTCTCTTAATAGCCACATAGATTAAAGCACTATACTAGGAAAATCTAGGTTTTTAAAATTTACATAATCCTACACTCTCTTAGAGCACCTCCCTAGAGTCTGAAAATGCATTGTGATATTCATACTGGAAAAATCACAAGCATGCTTTTTTCATGGATGACTGAAAGGATGAAACTGTCTAAATGTGTCAATCACAGAAATTGTAATCCATGCCATTCCCACCTACAAAGCATTTTTATTGAAAAGCATTATGTTGAGCGGCGTGCTGTTGCCAGATACACAGATGTGTAGCGTGTGTGTGAAAGTGAATTAGACAATTATTTAGTATTTATCCTTGAATTAGAAATCTGGTAATCCAAGGATAAATACTAAATAATTTGTGCACACATGCTTTATGATGTGAGAAATGACTTTTATCCATTTGCAGTTTGATATAGCTCTTCTCTATCTTGGGAATATTTTTAGAAAGACATAAACAGCAAGAGAGAAACAGAATAATGTCCTGTGATTCCCTGATAGTAGTAGCCGTGATACCTGTATTTCTTTGCATTTGATGTGCATTGCATTTCTTGTTAAGACAGAGTAGTAAGTTGTGCATTCTGAAAACGAAAATGCACGAGGGTGTACTGATCTGAAAAATAATATGGTATGCTGCCTCTGAAGCAGTGATGCGAACAAGAAAGAAATAAAAGGCTGCGGCTGCTTACACATTTCTGCTCATGTTTGTAAAAACTAAAAGAATAATAAAAGAGGAATTTGGGCTTATTTATATATCTGGTGCTTTTCTTTCTATACATAAAAGAATTATTTTCTAGATCCTGTCACTCATTACTTCATTAGTCATTGGGATGCTGGGAAATATTGAAGACAAAAGGAGAAGAGGGTGTCAGAGGATGAGATGGTTGGATGGCATTACTGACTCAATGGACATGAACTTGAGCAAACTCCAGGATACAGTGGAGGATAGGGAAGCCTGGCGTGCTACAGTCCATGTGGTTACAAAGAGCCAGACATGACTTCAAGACTGAACTACTATTACTTATTGGTGATTCAGTAATTGAAAATGCATCTTTAAACTTGTGGTTATCTTTGTACATAAGTTCAGTTTACAACAAATGTTTAGACATGATAGCAATAAACATGCATTAATACAACTCATTAAAAAGTAGAATTTAGTGTGAAAGAGTTCCCCCTAGGTTCTATCTAAGATTTACTGATCCATTAAAACATTGAAAAGGCTTTACTATACAAAACCCCTAAAGTACATGTGAATTATAGTATAAAAGGACAAAACAAAACAACCAACCAACAACAACAAAACAAACAAACAGCCAAACAGGAGGTCAGTGGCCCTGGGGAAGATATGTTGAATACTGAGCAGGACTGGATGGAAGCAGTAGATAGTTCAGTGCTTAAGATCTGGTTGGACAAGGGTACCACAGATGATTTGCCAAAGATATACAAATATAATCAATCACATGAAAATAAGTGCATATCAGTCAAATCAGAAGTATAAATGTAGATATAAGGCAGAAGGTATTATAAGAGATACAGATACTTTTTGACAAAATGTTTTTATCCTATAGATAAACATCAGCCCTTCATATCCCTGCATTTCCTCACCCATGGATTAAACAAATTGTGGATCAAAAATATTAGAAAAGAATTTCCAGACACCTTCAAAAAACAAAACTGGAATTTACTGTACTCTAGCAACTATTTACATCACAGTTGCATTGCATTCACACCTGTTTACATAGCATTTAGATTGTTGCTTTTCAGTTTCTCAGTCATGTCTGCATGACCATGAACTGCAGCATGCCAGGCTTCCCTGTCCTTCTCTATCTCTCAGAGTTTGCTCAAACACATGTTCCTTAAGTCAGTGATGCCATCCAACCATCTCATCCTCTGTCTGCCCATTCTCTCTCCTGTCCTCAATCTTACCCAGCATCAGTTGTTTTCCAGTGAGTCAGCTCTTCCCATCAGGTGGCTGAAGCATTGGAACTTCAGCCTTAGCATTCGTCCTTCCAATGAAATATTCAAGATTAATAATCTTTAGGAGAAGGAGAAGACTCTTGAGAATCTCTTGGACTAATAGGACATCAAACCAGTCAATCCTAAAGGAAATCAATCCTTATGCAAAGAACCGATATGAACCTGGACAATCTCTGGAAGATAGTGAAGGACAGGGAAGCCAGGTGTGTTACAGTCCATGCGGTCTCAAAGAGTAGGACACTGCCTGGGCCCTCCTTCTTAGTATTTTTTTTTTCTTTATATCCAGTTGAAGAGAGTGGTATTATGGATCAAGAAATTCTTTCTTTTCTCTTTCTCTCTCTCTCTTCCCCTTTCCCATCCCTCTGCCTCTCCCTCTCTCTTACTTTCTTTCTCTCTCACTGATTTTCCCTAAAACTTAACTTTGTTAAGTAAACTGTTTTATACAATAAGAGATCCTTTCTCTCCTTTCCTTTTCCTTGATTCAGCCCAATTTGCTAAAGAACAGACAGATGAATTTCATTGTCTCTCCTCTCTATATTTCACTTCCCTGTTCAAAATTTTTCAGTAGTTTTCCATTTGTTAAAGAATAACATTCCACATCTCTGCCATTTAAAGCCATATATCTATGCACACTCCAATCCTTACTAACATTTCCAACTTTTCTCTCCACAGTCTGTGTAAAAACACCCTGTTACAGTCAAAGGGATTTTCTGCTGCACACCATAGACACTGTGTTATCTTTCTGTGTGTCTTCAGATAACCTTTCCTCAAACTTGTACACCATATCGTCCTTTGCTAGCTAAACTCCCAGCTGAAATGTCATCCCTTCCTTTCAGAGCAGCATAGCCTTGCAAATCTCTTTTCTCTAAATGTAATTTGTACATCCTACACCATCTGTCTGACATTATTCCAAGATAAATGTCCTTCACCTAAGTTTGTTGGCTTCTTATTAATAGAAAGCTATTTTTAAAATGTTATTTTACAATACTTATCAACTTTTTTTCTCCAAAAAGTATAGTTACTCAACATTAATTATCAACAAAGTAAGTGTCCAAGTGAAAAAATTAGGCCCCTCTAATTGTGAAACAAGATGCCAAAGAAGAAGTGATCATCACAAAATGATAGTCCATAACTAAAGAAAACATGGCAAAATATTTTTTAAAGTATGCTCAGCATTCTATGAACCTTACCTTTGTACTTCTATCCCCCAACAGAGTCAATCTGGTGTCACTGCATATGTTAGTCAGCCAAAATAAACACATGGCAGATAAATGACAAACTGAAGATCACGGAAAAGCCAACTGCACTTAAATGACATATAATTTTAATAGGAAATATTGTTGCTGCTTTTCTATCTCAAATGTCCTCTTGAATCACAAGTTAGTGTTTGTTCACAAAGAAAATAAAGTCAATGCGCTAAGTACATCTGCTATTTTTATTTAAACTCACAGACAAATAGTTCAGGTTAATATAGCAGACACATTCTGGGGTGGCTGCCCAGTGTAAAACTATCTGTATTCTTTGAGAGCTAGCCTTTCACAGAAAATGGTCATCTAACTGGTTTTCTTTTTTCTTTTTTTTTTTTTTAAATTTTGTGTCATGTACTCTCCACATCACTGACTTAGGTTTTAATTTATGACATTTGAATTCTCTCCACCAGGGACTTCTCTAGTGGGCCAGCCTTTTCAGAGACAGATTCTAAAAGTTAGCACAACTGAGGATTTCTAAACTTGGAATCTTTCTACACTCATCTTCTCACATGTACACAGAGGCAGTGAAATCTATAGAAAGAGAAGCAGCTAAGAAATAGTGCTAGAAGTGGTATGCTAAGAAATGGGGGAGCAATATCTAGCTAAAGGATGCTACTGACCTGAAGATCTTAAAATAGCCCTGGAAGTTTGTAATAAAAGCTATTTGTTCAATCCAGTTCAAGTGACTTTCTGTTATTTGCAATCCAACATGTTTTCAGGCAAGCCCAAACTATTTTAAAATACTCTCAAGGGAAATTACATGAAATGTTAGGGTTATGTCACTTAAGTCCCAACGCTACAGCAAGAAATTCACAAGCAAGAAGCTGTGATGGAGTAAACTTTACTTTAAAGGTTGATTTTGTGCCATTGAGCATTATTACATGTGGCAGCTTACAAACAACTTATAGAGTGTAATAACATAATGTTAATAACAGTAATAATAATAGGGAATTCAGAACTACCTAAGGTGATAAAAGAGGCTATATTTAGTTTTCAGGAAAAAATTACATATAATATTTTACAATTATTGATAAGGTCATCCACATCTTTTATGTTCTGTAGAGTACTATGTACCCAAGAAATTTTTAGGCAGATTTTGAATCTACATTATCAAATGAGTTGTATATACTCCAGTTTTCATCTTTTGGAAAGTTCAATTTTCTGATGCAGCCAAAATAATTTAGCTTTATTTTGCCTCACAAATTACAGATTGGATTCATAAAGTGTCACTTTCCCTACATCATGTATAAATATCCTATTGTTAGATATGGAGATAAGTCTTCTCCTTGGCTTATACAAAAAAAAAAAAAAACATTAGAATGAATTATTAATCTTCTTTGCATATGATATATATCTGGCTACCTTTATATGTGTGAACGTGAATATACACATGGTGATGTACATCAGTTCTTTTAGTTCTCTGAGGTAGTAACTTTTATTTCCCCAAAATATAGAAGAAGGAATTGAGATGCAGTAAGTTTAAATATACTTGCTCAGGGCGACAAAGCTAATGAATGTTTGAGCAGTGAGGATATTAACAAGGTCAGTAAAACACGTTCACTGCTTTTCCATCACAAAATCATATCACCTAGCTTTCAGCTTCAGCCTCTATGGGAAATTGTTAGCAATATAAACTTTAGATTCCATCTCACAAACTGGAAAAAAAAAGCAACCTTTTGGAAATTTTTTTAAAAAAAGTTTGAAATAAACTCATACAATCACACAGATATTTCCCAGTTTATGAAACACAAAGTGGGAATTATTAAAAGATTATCAATTTCAAAGCATTTAGGGGATGAAAAAAGAGAGAGCATAGTCAAACTCAATACATGGCACATCTGAAAAAATAAGGCTATGTATGCCACCAAGGGAGATGATAATTACTTTTTCCTTTTAATATGCACAAAGGGATAAAGAGTTATAATAAAGTGGAAAGAAAAACCCATATTACCACATTGTTGCTATTTAATCATTACTTTTATGTGTTTGTTAATAAGACTAAAAATAATGAACATCCTTCAGCATCACTTTTTGCTCTATCTTAATGCTACACTTTATCAAAATGCTATAATAGGTGAATGGGAAGATATTTCCATATATTATGGTTTACTTGCATTTTTCCTTGAATAATTGTCTTAAAACTGACATGATATATATTCAGTTCAGTTCAGTTCACTCAGTCATGTCCAACTCTTTGTGACCCCATGGACTGCAGCACACCAGGCCTCCTTGTCCATCACCAACTCACAGAGTTTACTCATACTCATGTCCGTTGAGTTGGTGATGCCATCCAACCATCTCATCCTCTGTCGTCCCCTTCTCCTTCTGCCTTCAATCTTTCCCAGCATCAGTTCAGTTCAGTTTCTCAGTCATGTCCAATTCTTTGTGACCCCATGGACTGCAGGATGCCAAGCCTCCCTGACCATCACCAACTCCTGGAGTTTACTCAAACTCATGTCCATTGAGTCGGTGATGCTGTACAACCATCTGATCCTCCGTCATCCCCTGTCATCCCCTTCTCCTGCCGTCAACCTTTCCCAGCATCAGGGTCTTTTGCAATAGGTCAGTTCTTTATATCAGGTGGCCAAAATATTGTAGTTTCGGCTTTCACACCAGTCCTTTCAATGAATATTCAGGACTGATTTCCTTTAGGATGGACTTGTTCAAACTCCTTGCTGTCCAAGGGACTCTCAAGAGTCCTGTCCAACACCACAGTTCAGAAGCATCAATTCTTTGGCACTCAGCTTTCTTCACAGTCCAAATCTCATATCCATACATTACCACTGGAAAAACCATAGCCTTGACTAGACGGAACTTTCCTGCTTTTTCAATGATCCAACAGATGTTGACAACTTGATCCCTGGTTCCTCTGCCTTTTCTAAAACCAGCTTGAACATCAGGAAGTTCACTGTTCACATACTGCTGAAGCCTGGCTTGGGGAATTTTGAGCATTACTTTGCCAGCATGTGAGATGAGTGCAATTATGCGGTAGTTTGAGGATTCTTTGGCATTGACTGTCTTTGGGATTGGAATGGAAACTGACCTTTTCCAGTCCTGTGGCCACTGCTGAGTTTTCCAAATTTGCTGGCATATTGAGTGCAGCACTTTCACAGCATCATCTTTCAGGATTTGAAATAGCTCAACTGAATTCCATCGCCTCCACTGGTTTTGTTTGTAGTTATGCTTCCTGAGGCCCACTTGACTTCACATTCCAGGATGTCTGCTTCTAAGTGAGTGATCACACTATCATGATTATCTGGGTTGTGAAGATTTTCTTTTTTTTTTTTTGTATAGTTCTTCTGTGTATTCTTGCCCTCTCTTCTTAATACCTTTTGGTTCTGTTAGGCCCATACCATTTCTGTCCTTTATTGTGTCCATCTTTGCACAAAAATTTCCCTTGGTATCTCTAAATTTCTTAAAGAGATGTCTAGTCTTTCCCATTCCATTGTTTTCCTCTGTTTCTTTGCATTGATCACTGAGGAAGGCTTTCTTATCTCTGCTTGCTATTCTTTGGAACTCTGCATTTAAATGGATATACCTTTCCTCTTCTCCTTTGCCTTTCACTTCTCTTCTTTTCATAGCTATTTATAAGGCCTGCTCAGACAAGCATTTTGCCTTTTTGCATTTCATTTTATTGGGGATGGTCTTGATCCCTGCCTCCTGTACAATGTCAGGAACCTCCATCCATAGTTCTTCAGCCACTCTGTCTATCAGATCTAATCCCTTGAATCTATTTGTCACTTCCATGGTATAATCATAAGGGTTTTGATTTAGGTCATACCTGAATGGTCTAGTGGTATATATTATTTACATCATTTAATTTTGGAAAGACTTCAGATAGCTGAAAAAATGTTTATTACATAATTTTTGCCTCAAAGAATTAAATGAACCTGGGGCATTAAGAAGTACTTTTGAGTTAAAGTGTAGCTGACTCAACTGGTTAGTTCTAAAGGATTAATTAAATTAAATTTTCACTAGCATGTACAGACACCCATGCCATTTGATTTCTACATATTTTGTATCTTTTAAAATATGTCTCTGATGTGTTTTCAAATTTTTATATTATCATGTATTTGAAGTTATTACTCCCTTGGTTATCTTTAATAAAAATAATATTCATGTTTACACTTTTCAATAATTTGTTTTCCTTGGTTTCATATTCCAAATTGAATTTTAAATCTTGTCTCTTCACTTTAAGTTCTTTTATGCATTAGAAAATGTTATATTTAACACCACATAATGTTTAAGTTATTTAATGCATTGTAATTTGGTTAATCCTTCACTTATTTGTGCTTGTTTGCTCAGCTGCTTCTCACTTTCTGTTACCCTAATGGACTGTAGCCCACCAGGCTTCTCTGTTCACGGGATTTTTCAGGCAAGAATACTGGAGTGGGTTGCCATGCGCTTCTCCAGGGGACCTCTGCAACCTGGGGCTCTAACCCTGTTCTGCACCTTCTGCATTGCAGGGGCTTCTTTATTGCTCAGCCACTGGGGAAGCCCTCATTTATGCACATATGTGTTTTTAATATATTACTATTATTGTATAAATATTGCTACAGTGAGAGTCTCTCTATATAGATTTTGATGACATTAAAGTTTTACTATTCGAATTATTGCATCAAATTTATTAATTTAAATGCTGTTCTTGGTCATCAAATCCAGAGATACCGAGGTTTTAATTTCTCTATAATATGTGGTCACATTACATCCCTTTGTTTTTCAACACTAATCTGAAAGAGGAAGAAAATCCCACTGTCATATCCCATTACATTCTAGATAACTAAATGGATTTCAGGAAGAACAAGATAAGCTCATTTCTAGAATCTATCCCAGAACTAAGTAAGTGTAGAGTATCTTTTCTGCACAGATACTGGTTTTCTCTAGTAGTGTCCCAGTCACACTTAATACACATCTAGAGCCTCATTTTGGATGCTTTGCTATGAATTGGCCTAACTACATCCTAATCACACCCCACCCACATTACACAGCAGAGTGATTCAATAAAATGCGACTTTAAGCCTACTAAACATGCATGCATGCTGTTGCTGCTGCTAAGTCGCTTCAGTCGTGTCTGACTCTGTGCAACCCCATAGACGGCAGCCAACCAGGCTCCCCCGTCCCTGGGATTCTCCAGGCAAGAACACTGGAGTGGGACCATGGTATAATCATAAGGGTTTTGATTTAGGTCATACCTGAATGGTCTAGTGGTATATATTATTTACATCATTTAATTTTGGAAAGACTTCAGATAGCTGAAAAAATGTTTATTACATAATTTTTGCCTCAAAGAATTAAATGAACCTGGGGCATTAAGAAGTACTTTTGAGTTAAAGTGTAGCTGACTCAACTGGTTAGTTCTAAAG
The DNA here is from genome assembly GCA_006410635.1 of Cephalophus harveyi. Lineage (NCBI taxonomy): Eukaryota > Metazoa > Chordata > Mammalia > Artiodactyla > Bovidae > Cephalophus > Cephalophus harveyi. Next base: position 111,418 of record SJYT01032870.1, read on the forward strand.
GATTAATTAAATTAAATTTTCACTAGCATGTACAGACACCCATGCCATTTGATTTCTACATATTTTGTATCTTTTAAAATATGTCTCTGATGTGTTTTCAAATTTTTATATTATCATGTATTTGAAGTTATTACTCCCTTGGTTATCTTTAATAAAAATAATATTCATGTTTACACTTTTCAATAATTTGTTTTCCTTGGTTTCATATTCCAAATTGAATTTTAAATCTTGTCTCTTCACTTTAAGTTCTTTTATGCATTAGAAAATGTTATATTTAACACCACATAATGTTTAAGTTATTTAATGCATTGTAATTTGGTTAATCCTTCACTTATTTGTGCTTGTTTGCTCAGCTGCTTCTCACTTTCTGTTACCCTAATGGACTGTAGCCCACCAGGCTTCTCTGTTCACGGGATTTTTCAGGCAAGAATACTGGAGTGGGTTGCCATGCGCTTCTCCAGGGGACCTCTGCAACCTGGGGCTCTAACCCTGTTCTGCACCTTCTGCATTGCAGGGGCTTCTTTATTGCTCAGCCACTGGGGAAGCCCTCATTTATGCACATATGTGTTTTTAATATATTACTATTATTGTATAAATATTGCTACAGTGAGAGTCTCTCTATATAGATTTTGATGACATTAAAGTTTTACTATTCGAATTATTGCATCAAATTTATTAATTTAAATGCTGTTCTTGGTCATCAAATCCAGAGATACCGAGGTTTTAATTTCTCTATAATATGTGGTCACATTACATCCCTTTGTTTTTCAACACTAATCTGAAAGAGGAAGAAAATCCCACTGTCATATCCCATTACATTCTAGATAACTAAATGGATTTCAGGAAGAACAAGATAAGCTCATTTCTAGAATCTATCCCAGAACTAAGTAAGTGTAGAGTATCTTTTCTGCACAGATACTGGTTTTCTCTAGTAGTGTCCCAGTCACACTTAATACACATCTAGAGCCTCATTTTGGATGCTTTGCTATGAATTGGCCTAACTACATCCTAATCACACCCCACCCACATTACACAGCAGAGTGATTCAATAAAATGCGACTTTAAGCCTACTAAACATGCATGCATGCTGTTGCTGCTGCTAAGTCGCTTCAGTCGTGTCTGACTCTGTGCAACCCCATAGACGGCAGCCAACCAGGCTCCCCCGTCCCTGGGATTCTCCAGGCAAGAACACTGGAGTGGGGTGCCATTTCCTTCTCCAATGCATGAAGGTGAAAAGTGAAAGTGAAGTTGCTCAGTCGTGTCCGACTCTTAGCGACTCCATGGATTGTAGCCCACCAGGCTCCTCCGTCCATGGCAAGAGTACTGGAGTGGGGTGCCATTGCCTTCTCCAACATGCATAAATCCCTTCAATTAAAACTCTGCCAAATCATTTTCATGTTGAACATAGAGACTAATTGTTAATACCCCATTCACTGTGCTAATGCAATTATTTGTGCAAATTACATTCTTCTTTATATTTTTCCTGAAAATTTCATATTCAATAATGACAGGAAAGAAACATTTTCTCTGTTGAAATGATAGCTAACATTAACTAGGATTGCACCATTATTTCAACATTCAACTTGATCTCCAATATCATTTTTTTTAATTATTTCTGTGTATCATCTTCCTTCTGCATTTTAGACGTTAAGGTTATGGAAGGAAGAAATGGTGTATTTAACTCACAGGAACAATAAAGCAATAAAACCAACAACAAAAACAATAAAACAACAGAACCATCATACTGAGTGAACCTTCCAAAAAAAAATTACTGTTTTCATGAGGAAACTATACTTTTTGAGAATTTCAGTAAAAAATAGTTGTTTTCTCTATTATAACTTGCAAAATATTTTAATTCATTTCATCTAGGATTGAATCTGAAATCTTGTGCCCCTATCCTTTTTAAAATTAAAAACCAGAATATTTGTTTGAATTGTCCATTCGCTTCTGTTATATATTTGATGCTAGAACATGGTTTCTTCTAAATTAAAATCAGTAATAATTTTATTTGGGGGGTATCATTTGATCATAAGCGTATGGCAGATACTAAAACAATCTCCCAAAACATGCTAATTTGAGGAAACTACAGTCATTGGGAAAATAATCTAGATTTTCTTTAATTTTCAAATACAATGAAGCTAATCTATTCTCAATGAATAAGATGACTTATAGGCTGGCTTGAGGTAGAAATTCAGCACTGGAAAGCAGCTATTCTCTAGCACTGAAGTTAACTGCACTCCTACCCACAATTCTCAGTGTGATAGTGAAAAGGTTATTGAGCTTCAGTAAAATGAAGACACTAATTTTTTCCCTTTAGCACTTCTGGAAGATTAAGCAAAAAAATTAATATAGAATACCTAGAAATATAGGTATTTAATAAATCTTTGTTGAGTGAATAAACTTTTTATTCTTTGCCTTTTCAAAAAAAAAATCTAGTCTCTTGTAAATAAATACATCTCTATTTCAGAAAACACTGTACATTCAAATGGAAAATATATTAACAAGATCTGGTCCATGACTTTGTCATTCAAGTATATTATTCAAACAGTAGTTCATTTATGAAAGATATATATTAACTCTTCACCCTGTACTAGGCACTATGAGGGGGTTTAGAGATAGAAAGTTAAACTGGACACACTGGAACCCTCTCTTTACAATACTCTTAATCAAAATAAACATGCACACACAGAGAAATAAATTCTCTTAAGCCTATATTAACAGAAATGTGAATTAACAATTGTTCTAAGATCTCTGCAGTTATACTGAGAAATTATAATTAATTAGATAAGGTAAGGGAGGTTGGCGGAGTTTCCTTTGAAAAAGTGTTCACCACAAGGAGACTGGAGGGTTGCCTGGAAGGGAAGGGAAAGCATCACTAGGGAAGGGATAGCATTGCTGGAAAAGATTGAAGGCAGGAGGAGAAGGGGATGGCAGAGGATGAGGTGGCTGGATGGTACCACCGGCTCAGCGGACGTGAGTTTGAGCAAATTCCAGGAGAAAGTGAAGGACAGGAAAGCCTAGAGTGCTGCAGTTAATTGGGTCACAAAGAGCTGGATACAACTTAGCACCTTAACAAGGGAAGGGATATAGCTGTATGGTACATGCAAAGAGATTGTGATAGAAGGAAGCATGGACATTTTCAGGTCAGTGTGGCTGGAGCATAGAATATGGCCTTGGAAGTAATGGAGGCTGTGGGCATGGAGTCAGTTATTTAGGTTCGTTTTGATGAGGTCCGTCTATCCTAAGTCACTTCAGTCCGGTCCGACTCTTTGTGACGCTATGGACTGTAGCTCACCAGAGCTATGCTAGGATTTTCCTATGCTAGGATTGAGCCTCCCAGGTGGTGCTAGTGGCTAAGAATCTGCTTGTTATTGCAGGAGACATAAGAGATGTATGTTCAATTCCTGGGTCGGGAAGGTCCCTTAAAGTAGGAAATAGCACCACACTTCAGTATTCCTGAGCAAATGCCATTGGCAGAGGAGCCTGGCAGGCCACAGCTCATATGGCTGCAAAGAATCAGACACAACTGAGTGGTAGGATAATTTTTAGAATTTAGTTAAGACACAGACAAGAGATATTTAGTGTGAAAAAATACAAGAAAAATAATATGTATCATATAAATGTAGAAGTAGTTATTCTAAATGTAGACTACCATTTGACACCATCAAACTGCTTTTGACATTAATAAAGATCAGCTATCTTAGAGATGAAAATTAAAATACCTTGAAATGCTGGACAAATATGTGTATAAAATTGGAGCTGCAAGAAATTCAGGAAAGTACTTCAGAAATGACAAAGTCAGCAGGAGTTGGATATCAATATGCAATCTACCCAGAAATCGCTGCCACTCTGAGGTCGCTTTTCTGTATTTCTAAGCAGAGAGCTTAGACTCCTGGTCCCAAGAAGAAAGGGAACAGGTCTTCTATACCAGCAAATGGGAGCTTAAACTGAGACCTAAACACGCAGAAGATCACTCAAATATGAAGATGTGGATGGAGAAAAAATGTTCCCACCAACAGAAGTCAAGAAAGATGGCCAACCACTTCCAGGCCTCATGTGGCCATAAGAGGCACAGAAGTGTGCCAAGAACTGTTCAGTACAAGCTGGTCCTCATGAGATCTAGGGAAGGCAAATAATGGAAAAACGGTAACTCACGCAAATAACAGCAATAACCAGAAGAAGATAAATAGACTTTAATTTAAAGAGCTATATTTGGCACAAAGGAGTGCATACAAGTAGGTAGAAATATGCAGAAATTTAAAATATGTATGTACTAACAAATGACCTAAAAAAAAAAGTACAACAAAAATTGATGCAATTATGGGGAGAAGCTGAGCTATCTTTGATTTTAACAGAAGATATAATAAGTTATCATTCATTAATTTTTCAATCAAATAAAAGGAAATAGTATTTAAATGTGTGCCAGTTAAATGGCACAAATAATGATCTTGACTTATGAGCATTTCTGTACCAAGACAGTAGAGAGTACTCATTCTTCTCTTACATAAATGGACTATTTATAAAAATTAATTACAGAGCGTTCTCAATGAAGTTTAAAGAGAGTGCACAGAGCCACCTTTACAGAAGAAGAGATGTAAGTTAAAAATGAATAATCCATCAAAAAGTAGAAGCCCATGTAATAGTGATAGATTACCACTGGAGTAAATTATTTATACAGTTAAAAAAAATGTTTGGAGCAAAACAGAGACCTTGGACCATTGAGCCCATGACAGGGACAAAGAGTTGCATTTCTAAGATAATAATAGAAACATAGATCCTTTTTATTTTCACTGATAGATAGCCACGCTGGAGTAGAGTCTATATTTTCTAGTTACTTTTCATTTAGGTGTGATTACATTGATACATAGGATTTCTGGTCAGTGGGAACACAGCATTTGTGAGTTACCTTAGATCATGAAGATAATGTTCATACCCTAGCGAAGATGATACAATCAAATACAAGCAGCTGAGTTTCCTGACAAATACACTACAATGCTAGCTAAACTGGGTGGCTTAAGTTCAGACTGTTACAAGAAAGAGAAATAATCTTCCATTTATTATCACTTATATTTTTTTGTTTCTATTTCACAGTCCAGTTTCTTTCCTAACCAGTATAGAACTCAAATTGATTTAAAAAAATACTAAAGGAAATGGCAACCCACTCCAGTGTTCTTGCCTGGAGAATCCCAGGGACGGGGGAGCCTGGTGGACTGCCGTCTATGGGGTCACACAGAGTCGGACACGACTGAAGTGACTTAGCAGCAAACAACTAACTCAGATATCTCAAGTTACTAGCTTCGACTTTGAGAACTTAATATAAATTATGTTTCACTCTTCATTTTAATTTCCAAATCTGGTCTGCATGTGAGTCAAGAGATATAAAATATATTTAGGTTTATTTAAAGTAACAGTTGACTTTCAAAACAATTTTTTATGCGTCACATTTAAAATTGTCCTTCCACACGTGTGCTGTTCAGATTCTAACAAGAAAAAAGACACCATCAGCCTCAGGAGCTCAGATGGTAAGGGCTGCTGACAACTGAACCACATTGTGATTTTCAGAATAAGGTTTCCACATAGGACCAATGAGTTAACTTCCTTAAAATTACCTGATGTTAGTTACCACAGCCTTTGGGTGAAAGGATTTTTGCCTAATGCAGAGTATGAAAATGGCTTCTTCTGGTTTCAGATGCAATTGAACTTATAATTTACAAAGGAGAAACCACAACCAGAAATAAAATATTCACATCCTCCCATCACAGAACCAAGAAGTTTCAAAAACTTCCTCACAATAGCTGGTCTTTTGATATTCTAGTTGATACTCTCAATGGAAAGGGCATGGTATGTGGGCTGCAAAAGCTGTTCCTACCAGGTTTTTGGCATTTAAAAGGATCTGCTCATGGCCTTCAAAAAGTAAGATTAATGATAACTTCCCAGGATTTTTATGGTTAAAAATGAAATATTTGAAAATTACTGGCAACATTATTTACATATATTATTTCCTTAATATTTCTTCAGTAACTATACACCATGTGTGAATGTCCTGTGTCAATTAGGTTACCTAGAATCAAAGGTCTTCATCTTAAATTGTTTGATTATGCCATAGGCACTACGCAGTGTTCTATATCATAGTGCTTTCCCAATCATTTGTAAAGTTGAGAATATCCAGAAGAAAAAGCAAATGATGAAAAAAAGAACTTATAATAAAGAGGCAACAATAAAATACACATAATAATAATAAATATATATAATAAAGGAGGTTTTAACAATAAAAATATATGTTACAGTGTCATCTGGCATTTGATAAAGTCAAAGTAAAGTAATGGGACTGTATCAGGAACCTGAGTATTCACATTACTCTGTAATAGATTCTAGATACCAAACCATGGTGGAAGATTAAATGAATTTATATGAAATCATAGGGAGTGGAAATAGTCCTATGGAGTGTTTGCCACTCCATATGTAAACCTAACACTAATTTTAAAAGTTCAGCAACCACAAACAAAATAAACTTCAAAAGGATCTTGTCTTTGAATAAACAAAATCCATCCTTAAGAAAGAAATATAGTTTTACTTGTTTTTGCCCTTAAATTTTCCTGTAAATTCACTAGGAAGCAAGTCTTATCATAAAGCATGAAAACAACATGTAAATCTATCTATGTCTAGAAATATAAATTCCTGGTAAATGACTCTATACTAAATGAAAGATATGATTTTCCATACATGAAGTCTCAGGAAAATTTTTACATTAATTTTCCCAAATAATTTGTCAATGTACTCTATTTTTTAGTGAAAACTAAAATATGTTTATGAAATAAAAAAGGATAAATTAATAGTTGATTGATTTTCTGAAAATACTTGAAATCAAAGTCTGATGATATAGAAGGAATATCTTTGTATCTCTGAATGGAATACCTTACGGCATTATCAGAAAACTGAATCCTTAAGGCTAGGTGAACTTGCAGTTTTGGAACTGAAAGTTACTATTTAAGATCCACATTTTCAAATATTCACTTCATTAGTATGCAATACTTTTTTGAGTCCAAATTAAATCTTACTTCATAAATATTTTAAGTACATATGCCTGCTATGATAATATAGTGGATAAAATATCTTAAATTGGTAAATAACAATTATTTTTCAATGCTTTGGCATAGAAATATAATTGCAAACACTACACCCAAAAATTCATATATTCATTTGTGCTGACACAAATGGGTTCAGTTATTAGAGTTGCAGGTTTCTTATCCTTTTAGGCTGATCAAAAATACAAAATAGAATTTACAAGTTGCTTAGTTATCAAAAATCTTCCTTTGACATTTGCTTTAATCAGTAAAAGGTCTTCCGGCAATCAGTTTAGGGACCACAGACCTGGACCATTTCGCAGGTAAAATGGTAAAAATGTCTATTTTTTCCTCAGCATCTTAAATTTTTCCTTTAATATAACTATGGCTTTAAATAACAGTTTTGATGGCTTCCTCCATGGCAGACAATGCTCTAAAAATTTACACATATCATTTTATTTCTTACATTAACCTTATGAGGTACATATTAATAGGTCCTTTCTTATTCCTTAGAATAACCTTATGTACACATTAGAAGGGGACAGTTAAGTCATAATGAAGTTTATGGCATGTTTTTAGTGTCACAAAGCTAATAAGAGAAGAAAACAGGATTTGTACCAAAACAAACAAGCTATGACTGTCCAGAAATCATTTTTTCAATGAATAAGTAATATACTACTTCTCCCAATACCATACAAACCCTTGGAAGAAATGGATATTGTAGAACATATTCAAATAGCTGTAAATGAACATTTGGAAACTCCTTTAAAATTTTCTATTAAATTCAGCTGTTTGATTTACAACCTATTTTGTAACAAGTTCCATTTTAGTGCCTGGGGATGCTAACAATAGTTGGTTCACATCAGAGGAAAACAGTTAAGATCCCCACATTGGGATCCAACTCTCTGCTCCACATCTTACTCATCATAGGGCCCGAGGCTAATTCTCTAAACTTTCTGCCTTGTTTTCCTCATCTGTAAAATGAGAACAATGGCAGAAATATTAAGCAAGCTGACAGATGGAAAGTGGTTGGGAAAATGACTAACACACAATATCCACTCCGTAAGGGGTTGGGGACAGGAGGGGAAGGGGACGACAGAGGATGAGCTGGCTGGATGGCATCACCGACTCAATGGACGTGAGTTTGAGTGAACGCCGGGAGTTGGTGATGGACAGGGAGGCCTGGCGGTCTGCGATTCATAGGGTCGCAAAGAGTCGGACATGAATGAGCGACTGATCTGATCTGATCTAAGGGATACATGTAATATTACGAGGTTCTCTGTGTGTATGTATATATATCTGTGTGTGTATTTTCATGATGCATAGACATGATGGACAGATAGAAGATGGAAGAAGGTGTGTTTGTACTACTGGATACAATTTTTCATTCTATTCCTTGGTCCTACAACATCCTCTTCCTACTTGTGTAACCCAGAAGTCAGGTTATTTATCCTGACCATCAAAACCCCACTTCTGCACATTCCAGGGCTTCTGGCAATTATAATGCTAGAACCAACATATCTTCAAGGTTAGAAGTATACAGGTTTTTCTTTCTCACTCATGGCTTTAAGTCAGTATTCATATTTAGTAATTTAAACCGGGGACTCATCTGATTGCTGTTGCCCTATTCCTCAATATGCCATTCTAGGAATAAAATTCAATCCATCTCCTTCATTTCCACTCCCTAATTTCTTCAGTAATGAGTTATCTTTTCAAGTTACACATGGCTATTTCTATATTGCCCCAATCCATTCCTTCAACTGAAAATTCAACATTCAAACAATGGTTGGTTGTCTTTGCATTGTCCTCATTTCTGCTAGATCTTTTTGTGTGTTTGTTTCGCACATCCAGCACTCCAAGCATCTCATTCTAATTAGACCATCAGTTGACAGGTCCTCAGAGCCTAAACTTTCTCTTCAAAGGATTTATTTAGGTTATTTTCTAAACAGAATACCTCAGCATGATGAGGGAGTTTCTCATTGTCTGGCATGCTGCTGCTCCTGCTAAGTCGCTTCAGTCATGCCTAACTCTGTGCGACCCCATAGACGGCAGCTCAGCTCACCAGGCTCCCCTGTCCCTGGGATTCTCCAGGCAAGAACACAGGAGTGGGTTGCCATTTCCTTCACCAATGCATGAAAGTGAAAAGTGAAAGTGAAGACGCTCAGTCGTATCCAACTCTTAGCTACTCCATGGACTGCAGCCTACCAGGCTCCTCTGTCCATGGGGTTTTCCAGGCAAGAGTACTGGACTGGGGTGCCATTGCCTTCTCCTTTCTGGCATGAGTGGGTGTGTCATAGGAAAATGTTTATGCTCCATGGAATAAGAATAGCTCTTCTCCCTTGACATCCAGCCCATTCCATATATTACTGATGTTCAATTATTGTACTGATTTTTTGAGCAAAATAATTAGAAGATAAACTCTCTTATCTGATGATGGTCCATTTAAGAAGCAATTAGAACTTTTTGGTACGTATGTATAGAAAAAAAAAAAAAAAGAGAGAAAAAAGTTTAACTTAAAACTGGGATAGCTCATATACTTTTAAATTACCCTGTCCTACTAAAGACTTCATTATGCCACACTGTACATGGAACACCATATTTACCACAAAAGTCCCACGTAACACTGCGATAATGAATGTTTTAAATGTGATGTTCTTTAGTAAACACATTGAAGTCCATTCGTTTCATGCAACTGGTTCCAACAAAGTACTCAGGCCAAAGCGATCTTTCTCAGGCTATTTGAAATCAAATGGGTTGAACCTGGAATATTTTGAGTAGCTGTAATATTCAAATCTTCTTTTAGAAGAAATGCCAGCCCTAATCACCAGCCCTGGAAAGTCTGTCCCATGTGTAAGAGAACTGCATTTCTGTTTGGGTAAAGTACAAGTTATGTTTCCAAACTTTCTGTTAACATAGCATTAACTTTGCCATCCTGGACATCTGTTATCTGGAGCATCTAAATTCCTTTTTAATCAGCAGCACAGGCACTCAAATGCTTGTCAAAAATTAAACCTTAAAAATCACAGTATTATTTGAGACATCTGATATTAATCAGTAAATCTAAAAAATCTTGTTAATAATCCCTCTCTTTAGTTTCTCTGAGGAATATAATTTGATTAACTCAGCTGCCTAAGCATATTTTCAGAAGTTATAATTTGATATTATTTATTCAGCTTATTGAAGAACAAGAAGTCATTTCCATCTGAAGAATGCATCTTTGATAAAAACCTGTGTGAAAGTGTTAGTTATGTCACATATTCACTGATACATCAATTACTTATTGTCTTTTGGGTCTGTATAAAGCACTGTGATTGTTTTAGGAGCCAATAATAGAAAGGGATAAATGAAAATATGTTACCCTCAGAGTTCAAAACAGAAACTGATGCATTGAAATAGGTACAACTCAATTCAATGGCACATTATTAAAAGTGAAAACCAAAATACTATGGGAATCAGAGGGAATATAGGAGTTGAGCTTTTACTGAGAGACTGAAGAAGAGTGAGTTGAGGATATGGGTAACTGGAGAATACACCCTAAAGAAGAAAGGATGTGCAAATGTGACCCAAAATACTGGGCAAGTTTAGAATGGTGCCATGCGTGCATGCTCAGTCATGTATGACTCCGTGTGACCCCACAGACAGTAGCCCGCCAGGCTCCTCTGTCCATGGAATTTTCCAGGCAAGAATACTGGAGTGGGTTGTGCCCTTCTCCAGGGGATCTTCCCAACCCAGGGATAAAACCCAGGTCTCCCACATTTAGAAATGTTAGGCAGATATTTAGTTTGGACAGAAGCTGTTTCCTAGAATTCATTTCTTGGAGGACTGCTATCTCTGGAATAAATATTTGTATTATCTGCTAAAGCATGTAAAATGGGGTTAAGGGGCAGGTTTCTAACTGGTTCAAAGAGACCAAATCATTACAATGTTTCATGGTTTTGACAATCAGAGAAATACCTCCTACTCAGTCCCATATAATGCTCTATTATGCTTTAATATAGATCTTTTTGTCTAAATATTAATATTTTTTCCTGAAATTGCCTAAAAGATTAGTGTGTATCCATTAAGAAAAATAGGCATATACCATAGAGGAAATTCTATTTAAATTGAGAGTTTTCTATCATTTGGGCTTTTCATAAAATAATTGTGTGTTTAATTCACAAGCAGAGCCCTAGAGACAACTAAGTTTTTCATGCTTTGACTGCATCCTGCATTTTAAGAATGGCTATTTGAGCTAATATATGTTTATCAGATACACATTTATTGAGAAAATTACTCAATATCAGCAAACCCTCAATTTCCATTCCCTGAAAAGAACATCTGTTTAGGTCTTTAGAAAATAATGTAAGTAACCAGTTATACAATGTTGATTACAAAAAGCTATAGCATACTTTGTCCCAAAAAAATAGAATAGTAAATAAAGGTCTAAAAATCATACCATTCTTTCAATCCACCCTCATCACCCTCTCCCTATAATGTCAGAGCTCTAGTACTTTAATGATAGTAAGTGCTTTACAGAGATTTTTGTTGTTGTTCTTATAATTTATACTTCACTGGGTATTTATTCAAGGAATAAATGTTAAAAATTTTAAAGGATTATACATATTAGTTCCTTAAGTTAAATTTATATGACATTCTGTAGTGAATAATGCAAGCCTTTCGTTATTGTGAGTTGATCTATAGGCTCCTGGGATATCATTCTGGAAGGAGTATCTTTATTTTGCTAAGTCACTGACCACCAGACAATCTAATAACGTAAGTTGTGATGGGAGATTGTAGAGAGTACATATATTAACCCAAACTTTTGGGAGAGGTTAGAGACTAAAGGTCATGCAAGCAGCTTGTATGTATCAAGCTCCAACTGAAATTCTAGACATCAAAAGCTTGGGTGCTCTTCTTTGGTTTGCAATATTCTCTGCATATTTTCAAACATTATGGTTGAGAGGAGGTAAAGCATTCTGATGCTCCAGACAGAAGATGGCTGGAAGTTTTGTTTGTAAACCTCTGCTGCATGCATGCCAAGTCACTTTATTCCTGTCTGAGTCCTTATGACCCTATGGACTGTAGCCCACCAGGCTCCTCTGTCCATGGGATTTTCCAGGCAAGAATATTGGAGAGTGTTGCCTTGCACTCCTCCAGGTGATCTTCCCGATGCAGGGATCAAAACATGTCTCATGTCTCCTGCATTGGCAAGCGTGTTCTTTACCACTATGGTCACTCCTGGTCCTACCCTGTAAGTTTCTTCCCTTGGCTGAATTTAATTGGTATCCTTTCATTATAATGCTTTGTAAATGTAAATGTATAGCTTTCATTGAGTCCTGTGAGTTGTTCCAGTGAATTATCAAACCTTAATATGGTTGTTGGGACTCTCAAATTTGTAGCCAGCTGATCTGAAGTGAAAGTGATCCTGAGACCCCCCACCCCCAATCTTGAGGCTGAAATGAGTCTTGTGGAGACTGTTCCCTCAGCCTGGTGTCATAAAACATTCCTCTCTGTGGACCACAATTTCTTTTCTTACTTTGCCCAGTGCAGGAGGAAGCAGGCATTTAGATACCTTTCTTGAGGGAGACAACAAAAAGGAATAATTTACAGTTCCTCAAATAAAGTGCACTATTTCACTTTAAAGACTTAGCTGACTCTACATGGTTTCCAGAAAGATTTTAGATTCTTGCCTCCCCTACTTATTAGCTGTGTGACCTTGGACTTGAGAATCCATTTGTCTCAGACTTGGTTTCCAAATTCATATCCATATGAATGCAATATTATCATCAATTTCAAAGAACTTTTGTGGGTTTTAAACGATGTAATGTCTACCAACACAAGAGTCTTATTACTTCTGTTAACTGCAGGAGCTGGCCTCCCATTCTGATAAAACATCATCTTTGATTGTGTCCTTTCTTCTTTCCTCTCTTGAATGGGAATAAACAGCTGCAGGTCGCAACTTCCTCTAGTAACTCAGATCATGGAATAATAGAGAGAGAAGAGCTGAAATAATTAGTTCTCACCCAAAACATGTCTACAACTTGTACTTATAATGGATATTTTATTTCTTTAAATAGAAAATGATTATTAAAGAGATCGTGGAAACAGTGCCAGACTTTATTTTTTTGGGCTCCAAAATCACTGCTGATGGTGACTGCAGCCATGAAATTAGAAGACGCTTACTCCTTGGAAGAAAAGTTATGTCCAACCTAGATAGCATTTTCAAAAGCAGAGACATTACTTTGCCGACTAAGGTCCGTCTAGTCAAGGCTATGGTTTTTCCTGTGGTCATGTATGGATGTGAGAGTTGGACCTGTCTCTTATACACATCTATCTGATGCTGGGAGGGATTGGGGGCAGGAAGAGAAGGGGGCGACCGAGGATGAGATGGCTGGATGGCATCACTGACTCAATGGATGTGAGTCTGAGTGAACTCCGAGAGATGGTGATGGACAGGGAGGCCTGGCGTGCTGCGATTCATGGGGTCGCAAAGAGTCGGACACGACTGAGCGACTGAACTGAACTGAACTGATCTCTACTCAGTTTTTATTGCAGCATTACTTATAATAACCAAGATATGGAAACAACTCAAGTGTCCACTGACAGATGAATGAATAAAGAAGCTGCAATAAACATACATACATATGTATACACATACATACATACATATGACAAAAATTCCATTGAATGTTATTTAGCCATAAAAGAGGAAACCCTTGCCCTTTTTAACAAATGAATGGACATTGAGAGCATTATGTTAAGTGAAATATGTCAAACAGAGAAAGACAGACACTGAATGATCTCATTTATATTTGGAACATAGAAACAAAACAAAACCCCAAAACAAACTCCAAGGAAAAGAGATCAGATTTGTGGTTACCAGAGGTAGGAGGTGGTGGTGAATGTTGAGGGAATTGGATGAAAGTGGTAAAAAGGAACAAACATCCAGTTATAAGATAAATACCAGGGAGGTAACATACAATATTGTACGTCAAGGTTGTATATTGTCACCCTGCTTATTTAACTTATATGCAGAGTACATCATGAGAAACACTGGGCTAGAAGAAGCACAAGCTGGAATCAAGATTGCCAGAAGAAATAGCAATAACCTTAGATATGCAGATGACACCACCCTTATGGCAGAAAGTGAAGAGGAACTAAAGAGCCTCTTGATGAAAGTGAAAAGAGGAGAGTGAAAAAGTTGGCTTAAAGCTCAACATTCAGAAAGCTAAAATCATGGCATCTGGTCCCACCACTTCATGGGAAAAGATGGGGAAACAGTGGAAACAGTGTCAGACTTTATTTTTTTGGGCTCCAAAATCACTGCAGATGGTGACTGCAGCCATGAAATTAAAAGACGCTTACTCCTTGGAAGGANGCTCAACATTCAGAAAGCTAAAATCATGGCATCTGGTCCCACCACTTCATGGGAAAAGATGGGGAAACAGTGGAAACAGTGTCAGACTTTATTTTTTTGGGCTCCAAAATCACTGCAGATGGTGATTGCAACCATGAAATTAAAAGACGCTTACTCCTTGGAAGGAAAGTTATGACCAACCTAGATAGCATATTGAAAAGCAGAGATGTTACTTTGCCAACTAAGGTCCATCTAGTCAAGCCTATGGTTTTTCCAGTGGTCATGTATGGATGTGAGAGCTGGACTGTGAAGAAAGCTGAGTGGTGAAGAATTGATGCTTTTGAACTGTGGTGCTGGAGAAGACTCTTGAGAGTCCCTTGGACTGCAAGGAGATCCAACCAGTCCATCCTAAAGGAGATCAGTCCTGGGTGTTCATTGGAAGGACTTAACACTCCAAAGCTGAACACTCTAAAGCTGAAACTCCAATATTTTGGCCACCTCATGCGAAGAGCTGACTCATTGAAAAATACCCTGATTCTGGAAGGGATTGAAAGCAGGAGGATTAGGGGACGACAGAGGATGAGATGGCTGGATAGCATCACTGACCCGATGGTCATGAGTTTGAGTGAACTCCGGGTGTTGGTGACGGACAGGGAGGCCTGGCGTGCTGTGATTCATGGGGTCGCAAGGAGTCGGACACGACTGAGCGATTGAACTGAACTGAACTGAACATACAATATGATGAGTATAGTTAACAATGCCTTGTTGTTTACTGGAAAACTGCTAAGAGAAGAAATCATAACAGCTTTTATCACAAATAAAAACCCTTTTTTGGTATCTATACAATATTGTGGATGTTAGCTAAATTTATTGTGATTATCATTTCATAATAAATGTAAATAAAGTCACTATACTATACACTCTAAACTTATACAGTACTGTGTATTAATTATATCTCACTAAAACTAAACACAAATACAATTTAAATAAATCATGAAAATATACATATGAATATTGTATGCAATATTCAGAAAATTTACATACTAGG
>SJYT01032870.1:127192-157668 GCA_006410635.1 Cephalophus harveyi
TTCTGAGAAAATATACTAGTACATTTAACAAATCTTGACCTCATAATGAAAATATCGTACTATATTTATCAATATGCCTATGTACCATATAAATACACATTTGTATCCCCAATGCAATCGCAAAATAATTATCTTTCTTAGAAAGGTGTATGTCCTTTCTTAGATTTCACAACTTTGCTGTTATCTTGACAGATAAAAGCCTATCTTCTATACCTAGTAAGATTTTTCATACTCTTTATGAGCACTTTTAATTTCACAGCTTCTTCAACCCTAAAATACATTTTTATGTTAATGTATCTAAAAGCAAGATGAATCATATATTTAAATGTGTATTGGACAAGCCCCTCCTATGAGGGCAGTTACTCAATTCTCTGTGCTCCTCCAAATGCTCTGTGCATACTTTAGACTTCAGCTTTTTTGCTCTCCATGTCAACAATACGCTTATTTGGTGTTTCCTGTAATAGACAGCAGGCTGGTTGAGTGCTAGAGCTTCATCTGAGAGACACTGGCTTCACTGAATCTTCTCAGGGCCATGTGGGCTCAAAGACGCATAGCAGCCTCTCAACTTCACTTTCAACAACACCTTATTTTTTAAATTAATTTTATTAGAGTATAGCTGATTTACAATACTGCATTAGTTTCTGCTGTACAGTAAAGTGAATCAGCTATATATGTTTACAAATATCTCTTCTCTTTTGGATTTCCTTCTCATTTATGTCACGACAAAGCATTGAGTAGAGATCCTGTGCTCTACAGTAAGCTCTCATTAGTTACCTTTTATACATAGTATCAGTAGTGTATATACGTCAGTCTCTCAGTTCATCCCCTCACCCTCAACAAAAACACTTCGGATGCTGAGACAATGCGGTCTGTGTGTGTTTCTCCACCCATGTGCTGCTGCCTCACCACTAGCATTTATGGAGAATAAGGTGAAACGGAATGGAATGACTTTTGTGACATCTCCAAAATGAGTCTTCTGTGGACAGGTTTTTTAGAGACACATGCCCATCACCCTTTGTCTTATGATTATACCCTTGAGCGTTTTCTCTCACCATTTTGATACTATTGCTGCATGCATCATAAAATCTACCCAGTTGGGCTCTACTTATTTATCTGTTTCTCCCCTGCCCTAGGAGCTCCTAGAAGTTGCTAATATATCTTGTGCATCCCTGAATCCCCAGCAACAATGACCTTGCCTGACATGGGATATGGGATCAGTATGATTTTGTCTTATAAATAACCCAAAACATGGAGTCGTGTGCTTGTGTGTGTGCTGGTATCTTGCACATCTTTAAGCTACTCCACTTCTTGCAGTCTCACATGAAGCCATGTTGTGACACCTCTGTTTTAAAATCATTTTTTGTTTTAAAGATCATGGTCTTCAACAATAAAGAAGTGATGTTTCCTTAAATATATACAGTCAAAATATACAATAACTCACCCCTATATTTTCAACTGTAACTATGAAAAATAATGTATAATGTCATCAATCCTAAGTCAAGGCAGGATCAAGGGCTTGCAGTTGATTTAAATATTCACAAATTCAAGTGAAACACACATTTTGCAGTTAAATTAGGTAAAATAAATCCACCCAGATGCCTTGCCAAATATGAGTACGCATAGCTGCAGTCTTTAGCAACTGCGTACATATGTCCCTTTGAAGCAGATGTATATCCATATTCACTCAGGAAATAGTGCGTACTTGCATACCAAGTTTAAAAGAAGAATGAGTGTGCAGATGAAAATAACTGCTCTCTAAGGGAAAACTCTAAAATTGATGCTAGATTAGTGTTTTTACCCATATGTGTTTATACACCTTGAGTCACATATGAGCAAAGTGTATAATTCTGGTGTTTCTATTCCTGTTGCATCATTCTGGCAGAGAGTTATTGTAAAATATCACCCTAAGTGAAGCTGCATTTCACTGGGGCATCCCTTAAATATAGCTTGTAAACACTGAAAAGCACTTTGTATTTGAGGGACCGTATAATTCAACATGTCTCTATAGTAACCCTAAGGAAGATCAGAAAATATAATGCTACTGTAAAGAAGATAATTGCTAATTTTCTCCTCTAAAAGGTTTATAAGACTTTCATTTT
This sequence comes from Cephalophus harveyi, assembly GCA_006410635.1. Lineage (NCBI taxonomy): Eukaryota > Metazoa > Chordata > Mammalia > Artiodactyla > Bovidae > Cephalophus > Cephalophus harveyi. The sequence goes on from SJYT01032870.1 coordinate 129,292, forward strand.
ATAGCCTCTTTTATTATTATAAATGCAAGGCATATTCATTGGAGAACATTTCAAAATTTCACAAAGGTACAAAAGGTAGAAAGGGGTTGGATATAAAATAAATAAATTCACATGCTTCCCACAGCCCTCAGTCACATCTACATAACTATATCAGTTTTGCACAAAGTATTATATTTGTGAGAAAAGTAGGAAGTAGAAAGAACTACTGTTAGATTATAGGTCTGTTTGACTGTCTATAAACTGCCCAAGACAACAGAAGAGAAAGGATTAGTTAAAAAATGTTAATCCCAAACTGGGCCTGAGAGTGGATAAAGGAAACATCTATAGGAATATTCAAACTAGAGCAGCAGTTCAGCAAGGGGCTGAGAGCTAAGGTGGCCGTGCAGGCCCAGCGGACAGATAACACAGCCACTGTCCCTCACCCTAGTTAAAGACCTGAGACTTAGGACACTTCTTGGCATAGTCATCATTCCTGGTATCTTTGTAGCCCCCAGTGTTGATTATAAACTTTGAGATGCTAACTCAAGAAAGGTCATTTTTTTCCCTCCCTATTTTTGAAATATTTTTCAGGGGTAATTACAAGTGGGAAAAGGAAAGAGATTTAGAATTGGTAAGTGAGTTTAGGGATAGTTTCCTCTGGTTTCTTGAAATACAGTTTCGGGAAAAGAAATCTGACAAAGAATTAAAATAACAATGCTCTCAGTTCATGAGGGGATAATAATAAGTAAATGTATTATGTTTTGAGAACACTTCTGAACTGTTGGGTCTTCCTTGTTGGCTCAGATGTTAAACAGTCTGCTTGCAATGCAAGAGACCTGGGTTCAAACCCTGGGTCAGAAAGATTTCCTGGAGAAGGGAATGACAACCCACTCCAGTATTCTTGCTTGGAGAGTTCCATGGACAGAGCAACCTGATTGGCGGCAGTCTATGAGGTCGCAAAGAGTAGGGCACGACTGGGCAACTAATACTTTTACTCTTTCAACTATTTATGACTATCCTCTCCTCAATTCTCACAACTTGAGCAATATATCCTACTATTTTGTCCATTTCACAGTTGAATAAACTGAGGCACACAAAAGTTATGTAAGCTTCTTGGTGCCACGGAGGTAGCAACTACCAAAGACAGACTATATGCTCAGGCACTCTGGAACTGGGGTCTCAATTCACAATCATTGCAATAGAGAATTTAGAATTATTTATTGTTAACATGTTATTTCATATTTTCCCCCCAAATTGCATTTTGATGTCACTACAAATTCTTTAAAACAGAATTATCAAATTATATGGCTGCATAATAGTCCATCTTTGATTCAACTAATCATTCTTCTATTTTTAGATTGTTTCTAGACTCTTGACTGAACTGAACTGGAGACTCTTGAGAGTCGCTTGGACAGCAAGGAGATCAAACCAGTCAATCCTAAAGGAAATCAGTGCTGAATGTTCACTGGAAGGGCTGATGCTGAAGCTGAAGCTTCACTCCTTTGGTCACGTGATGCAAAGAGCCCACTCATGGGAAAAGACCCTGATGCTGGGCAAGACTGAGGGCAGGAGAGAGAAGGGGGTGACAGAGGAATGAGATGGTTGGATGATATCATCGACTCAATGGACATGAGTATGAGCAAACACTGAGAGATAGTGAAGGGCAAGGAAGCCTGGCGAGTTGCAGTCCATGGAGTCACAAAAAATCAGACATGACTAGTGACTAACAACAACAACAAACCACAAATTCAGCTGTGTTATTGCCAGAATAGTGACAAAAATAAATAACTTTTTACTAAGAAAAAAAATAACTGAGTTGAAATTTAAAAAGAAATCATATATTTTCAAATTGTTTCCAATAGAACTTTACCATTTTTATCAGAAGCTTATAAGAATAGTCAACTCAGTATATTCTCAGTAATATAAACCATTACCAGCTTAATTTTAGTCTGGTGAGATTTTGTGGTCTTTAAGATAGTTCTCAGGTATATATCAAGACTTCTGATTGTTTCCATGAAGTAAAACAGTAAAACAGAAAAGAAATTCTAGATATGAATGCAATTCTTACAATTGTTAACTGTTTGATATCAAACAAATTATCTTTCAGCTTCAGTTTCTCTGCTATCCAAAAAGTCTGTGACCTGCAACCTATAATTGAGTGGCTTCTGATTAAAGAAAATAAAACACTGTGTGAGCACACTTTGTCAGCTGTCAAGCGCTATCTAAGCTTATGCTGCTAGTTGTTGATTGCATAAAGAATGGATGAATTAGTCATACATTTTATGGTGTTTTGAAACCTCATATGCTTTACTATGGTGCAGAAGGGCTTCCCTGGTGTCTCAGTGGTAAAAAAAATCCACCTGCCAATGCAGGAGACATGAGTTTGATCCTTGCTTTGGGAAGATCTCCCAGGGAAAGAAATGGCAAATCACTCCAGTATCCTTGCCTGGAAAATTCCATGGACAGAAGGGCCTTTCAGGCTACAGTCTATGGAATCACACAGAGCATTAGACATGACTTGATTAAACAGCAAAAACCACATGGTGCAGGAAACTCTGAAGACACCATTACCATTTATTGTATCCATGATAGCTCTGAAACTAACACAACTCAATCTTTCTTTAATCCTTAACTGTGACCTATTTATTTTGTATGAATTTAATGAAATTATATGCCAAATCTACAATATGTGTTTCAAAAAATAACATTAATATATTTTTTAGGGTCATGAGGCAGACAGAATAAACTAAGATCCATAGATTTGATTCTCTTTTAAGGCATAAAGGCATATTTTATAGCATACACTCATTTCAGACATGATTTTTTAATCTTTATTTTTCAGTAGAATTTATTTTGTATTGGGATATAGCCAATTAACAATGTTTTGATAGTTTCAGGTGAACAGTGAAGGGATACACACACACACACACACACACACACACACACGAGAAGGCAATGGCAACCCACTCTACTACTCTTGTCTGGAAAATCCAATAGATCGAGGAGCCTGGTAGGCTGTTAAGAGTAGGACATGACTGAGCGACTTCACTTTCACTTTTCACTTTAATGCATTGGAGAAGGAAATGGCAACCCACTCCAGTGTTCTTGCCTGGAGAATCCCAGGGATGGGGGAGCCTGGTGGGCTGCCGTCTCTGGGGTCACACAGAGTTGGACACAACTGAAGCGACATAGCAGCAGCAGCAGCATCAGTTCAGTTCAGTTCAGTCGCTCAGTCGTGTCCGACTCTTTGCGACCCCATGAATCGCAGCACGCCAGGCCTCCCTGTTCATCACCATCTCTCGGAGCAGCATACACATATACATATACACACACACACACACACACGTGTATCCATTCTACCACAAACTCCCCTCCCATCCAGCCTGCCTCATACCATTGAGGAGAGTTCCATGTGTTATACAGTAGGTCCTTGGTTATCCATTTTATATATAGCAGTGTGTACATGTCCTCCCCAAATTGTCTATCTCTTCTTCCTTTTCATCCCCCTGGTAACCATAAGGAGACATTTTTTAAAGCAATTTTAGGTTCACAGAAAAACTGAGCAGAATGTAGGGAGTTTTCATGTATCTCCACTCACCACTCCCTCTAACATAGCCTCCCTACTATCAACATTCCTCAGCAGTACATTTACTAAAAATTGATGAACCTACATTGACACAACATTTTCACCCAAAGGTCATGGTTTCACTAGTCTCACTCTTGGTTTTGTATATTCTGTGGGTTTTGACAAATGTAAAATAACATTTATATACCTTTATAGGATCATATGGCAAGATTTTCAGTGCCCTAAAAATCCTCTTTACTTGGCCTGTTTATCAATCCTTTATCTCCAAACCTGGAAACTACATTTGCTTTTATTGCTTCCACACTTTTGCTTTTTCCAGAATACAATATTTAGTGTCATGTGGTATGTAGCCTTTTCGGATCATCTTTTTTCACTTAGTAATACATATTTAAGTTTGCGCCATGGATTTGCATGGCTTTATATCTCATTTCTTTTTAGCACTAAATAATATTCCATTGTCCGGATGTATCATAGTATATTTATCCATTCATCTACTGAGGGGCATCTTGGTTATTTCCAGGTATTGGCAATTCTAAATAAAGCTGCTCTAAAAATCCATGTGCAGGTGTTTGTGTAAATATAACTGTTCAACTCCTTTGGGTAAATACCAAAGAACATCATTGCTAGATCATATGGTAATAGTATGATTAGTTTTGTAAGAAACTGAAAACTCTCTTCCCAAAGTAGCTGTACCACTTTGCATTCCCACCAGTAATGAATCAGAGTTCTGTTTCTCCATATTATCACTGGTATTTAGTGCTGCCAATGTTTTGGGTTTTGGCCATTCTACTAGGTATATTGTAACTTTAGACATAATATTTTTGTAACAGACATCAGTTCAAAGTTCAAGGTTTTTTTTTGTTTATTTCACTAAAACTGAACAGATTTTTCAAGAGATTTATTATTCAAATGCTCTCAGAACAAAAAAGAACTTCTGACCTTTATTCTAGAAGTAGTACAAATAGGACATATAGTGACTGCTGGAGCAGTAAATTATGTATGCAAATAAAAACTAAAACAAATGCTAATTCATTGCTTTCTTTTATAAGCTTCTTAATCTCTTAAAATATATATGATCATTGACCTTCCATTTTTATCTTGGTCAGCTGTGCTACTGTAAGTTAACCAGAAACTTGCAATATAGAATATTTAATGGACAACATCTTGAATAGGTCTTTCATCTGTCTCTTATACACATCTAGATGTGTATAAGAGACAGGAATCACACAGAGCATTAGACATGACTTGATTAAACAGCAAAAACCACATGGTGCAGGAAACTCTGAAGACACCATTACCATTTATTGTATCCATGATAGCTCTGAAACTAACACAACTCAATCTTTCTTTAATCCTTAACTGTGACCTATTTATTTTGTATGAATTTAATGAAATTATATGCCAAATCTACAATATGTGTTTCAAAAAATAACATTAATATATTTTTTAGGGTCATGAGGCAGACAGAATAAACTAAGATCCATAGATTTGATTCTCTTTTAAGGCATAAAGGCATATTTTATAGCATACACTCATTTCAGACATGATTTTTTAATCTTTATTTTTCAGTAGAATTTATTTTGTATTGGGATATAGCCAATTAACAATGTTTTGATAGTTTCAGGTGAACAGTGAAGGGATACACACACACACACACACACACACACACAATCTTGAATAGGTCTTTCATAATGGTTTCTGTTCAGTACTAATTACAAAGAAACATTAAATAGAATATTGGTTGTTTATATAACTGTTGATCAGTCTATTTTAGTATATCTTTTGTTGATAACTATCTCCAAGAGGAAAATTGGAGAATTCAAATTATGATTCCTATTTCTTTTTTATTATTAGTTAAAAAAAAGAAGATAGTAACACTTAGTTTATTTAGAACTGTAACTCATCCTGCTAGACAAGACAGGAAAATTAGAACACTATTTACTACATCCATTACTTACATGCAATTTTGTAATTTATTTGTATATGATATTATTTATCTAGTAGGCAGCCATTTTGATTTACCACATATTTACCATCTCAGGCCTTGTTGTTTCTTCCAATATCTGTGAAATATGAAATATGCTCTAGTATTCCTTTAGAAGAATAATCTAGTGTTAAGTTTATATCTTCTGATAATCACTTCCTCTCTGTTTTGTCTGAAAGTGAATTGATTTCACCTTTCAACTTTGTCAAGAATTTTATGTTGGCTACTTTTAATTTCTTTCATCACACTGAAGATATTTCATGGTCTTTTGGCCTCTATTATTTCTTTGTAGCAATCAATTCTCAATTGTTCCTCTGAAAAGAGTATATCATTTCCTTACACAGTTTTTGTTACTATCTTTTACACTTTTTATCTGCAATCTTACGTTGCTATCAGTAATTGTATAATTGCAAATTACATTGCATTTATTCTGTTGAAAAGTTGTTGAATTTTTTAATCTATAAATATCTATGTTTCATTCATTTGTAATAAATCTGAGCCATAATCATTTCAAATATAACTTCTGCTTCATTACTTTTCTTATCTCTTTATAAGATTCTAAATAACTATATATGTTCTAATTCAATTTTTAATAGTTTATATATCACACTTTTAAAAATTGCTTTGGATTTTTGTGCTTCTTTGACCCATAGCCTCTCCCTCATTAATTTTTCCTTTATCTTATATACTCTGATTTTAAACCCACTGATTGGGTTCTCAGTTCCAGTTATTGCATTTTTTATCAATTCTAGTAATTTTATTTGGTGCCTTTATTATTCTATTTAGTAATTCTGTTATGTAATTTTGTATGTGTCCCAGTTATCTGCCAAAATTTTAAATCCTGTTATCTTCGAGTAGGATAGACCATTATTTAAAGTTGATGATGATTCTGTTCATCAAGAAGTTCTCTGAATTGCCTTCAATTGTCATATTGCTTTTTTTTGTCCTTTGCTGTCTTATCTTTTCAACTGCTTCATTAATTTTTATCTTATATATTTTATTCATAAAACTGTTGGTAGTGATACTTGAGGTCTAGCATATTAAATTATTCCAGATAAGATTTGTCTTTGCTCTTTGTAGACATCTGGAGGCAATAACCATCTGGGATCAGTTTAACACAGGATGTATGAATTGTAGGATTATTGGCAACTGGGGACAGATAAATATTTGTCTTGGGAGACTATTCTATGTTTTTTAGGGGATTGAGCAACCTTCCTGGTCTCTGCTCATTAGAAAAATACAGCAGCTCCTTTTCCCTGGTTGTAACAGCCATAAATATCTCAAGTCAAATGTTCCTTGAAGGAAAAAATCACCACCAGTTGAGATTCACTGGCTTAACCCAGTTTCGGGCAATGAGGTCCACTGGCACTCCCACAGTGATTGAAGTCTTGCTCGAGTTCACATGATGACTCTCTTACTGATTCCAGTCTTAAATCTAAGGTATAGTTCTTCAGGGTCCCCATCCAAAGTTTAGATTTTTACCACAGTCTGAAATATGGTGTGATCCAGGTTCTACTTTTGCTTTCTTTAGGATGTAAGGTAACACTGCATCATTTGCTCTCCCAGCCTCTTCTGAATCAGTAATTGTCCCCAAGGTAAAGCCTTCCCGAATGACGGGTTCTCTAAATTTCAGACCAGCTCTCTGTATGAATCTTATATTCATATCACAAGAATTTATCAGACACCTAGCATCTTAAAAATACAGACATTTTTCTCACAGTTTCTGTGGGTTACAAGTTGGAGCAGAACATGACAGGCTTTCTTCTCCTGGTTTCATAAACCCCAAATCAAGGTGTTGGTAGAGCTGTGGTTCTCAACGGAGTCTCAGGATTCTTTCTGCACTTTCTGGTGGTTGACAGGAGTCATTGCCTTCACACATTCACGTGCTCCATGCAACTTCAAGCCACAAGGCAAAATGAATTCTTTTTGTGTCTGAAACGTCTGTGTCTTCTAACTTCTTCTAAGGGTTCTTGGATTACATTGTCCTACCTAGATAATTCAGGATAATCTCCCTTAAAGTCAACTGTTAAATGGCATTAATCACATTTCAAAATCCGTTTGGCCTTAACAAATGCACAGATGCAATATCTACAGTTACTGACTGTACCAGGCATTAGCACATGGGATTATCTTGGGGGTTATAGTTTACCACATTCACCCATGCCTTCAAGAAAATGTTTTTAATATTTCTTATTTAGATTTTATTGTTTCTCCTTAGCTGAAGCAGTGGCCTGAATACTTACTCTGTCATTCCTGAAAGTACAGAGTCTTTTGGCAAAATTTTCATTCAGTGCCATAAGAGTCTTTCTTGTGATTTTATTTATTTGACCAGTATAGGTGGGCAGAATGTCAGTTTATATAATGCACTCATTTCAAATCCCAGGTTTTCACATAATCCTCCACAACTTTCTTCAATGTTCCTTATTTCTCTCTGCATCAGTTCCCTTATTGATTCGTTTGTAATCAAATTACCTAAAATACTGAATCATCATGAGAATGAATAAAGATATATAAAGTCACTTAGAGCATTAGTATTCAGAATGTTAGCTTTTATTATTACTCAAATTTCAATAGAATGTATTTATATCAAAAAACAAGTTGGAAAGCAGCCTATTTATCTGTGTTTCAATCCCCATGACTACATATATTGTATAAATAGTGGAACTCATTGTATATTGCCTATATTTATTATAAGGTTAAGTTAAAAACAGATATTTAAATAAAAAACAAATAAATAAAAGAGATACAACAAAACTTTCTACCCTCATTTAATCTTAAAACTCGAGTAGATATTTGGAAACTTATTATCATAAATGAGACAAATTGTCTTGCCCTGGGATCTGTGTTTAGTGAGCTATATTTGTTTTTCCCAATCAATGACAATACTTTTAGAAAAAATGTTTTAGCAGTAAGCAAAAGACAATGTACGAAAAGTTAATCTTGGCCCTAGAGCTACACATACAGAGGATATGATTACAGCTTTTACTGCAAACCTTTTTAAATATGTTTGAATTCAAGTTAAAATATAATGTTTTAGTACATTCACACCAACTCTCAAAGAAGAACAGTGTCACACATAATTATAAAGAACTTAGAAAAAAGCACAAAAGGCCATCTGTGAAATTTGAACAGATGTAGATGTTCAAAAGACTTTTCTCATCTTAAAGTTGGGAATTTTAAAGTTTTAAGTAATTGGTGTTTAAATGAGTGGAAACTAACACCAGGAAAATATCAAATACATGAATGATGACTTGCATTAGTTTGGTTATGTAAAAGTTTTCCATTACAATAAAAAGAAATACTTCCTTTTGCATATTAAAATATTCTACAGCAAAAGTTATAATAATACAGACACGGATAAAATTAAAACATGAAAGAAAGAGTAGCCATTAAAACTTTTTGGTTTTACATCTTTCACTACAGAATGGTTTTACCAGTGGTTGTGTATGGATGTAAGAGTTGGACTGTGAAGAAAGCTGAGCACTGAAGAACTGTTGCTTTTGAACTGTGGCATTGGAGAAGACTCTGAGAGTCCCTTGGATTGCAAGGAGATCCAACCAGTTCATCCTAAAGGAGGTCAGTCCTGGGTCTTCTTTGGAGGGACTGATGATGAAGCTGAAACTCAAATACTTTGGCCACCTCATGCAAAGAGTTGACTCATTGGAAAAGACACTGATGCTGGGCGGGATTAGGGGCAGGAGGAGAAGGTGATGACAGAGGATGAGATGGCTGGATGGCATCACGGACGCAATAGACATGAGTTTGAGTGAACTCCGGGAGTTGGTGATGGACAGGGAGGCCTAGCGTGCTGCGATTCATGGGGTCGCAAAGAGTCGGACACGACTGAGAGGCTGGGCTGAACTGAACAGAATTAAAATACTGGAAACATGTTCTTGTCAAAAACTGGACAGTTGTTTTCTCCTGAATTGTGTTCTCTTTTACCTTCTTCACCTAGATGTGTTATCTTTCTCTACTGACTCATTTTCATCAAAAGCATCCTTTAAGACAGATTTTCTTAAACTTCCCCACACCTTAAGATGCTTAGGGTAGAGTTTAGAAAAATCCCACACCTGGCTTCACTGGATTAATTAATCAAACTCCTTAGAGATAAGACCCAGGAATTAATTTAGTGTAAACTCTGTAAGTGATACTCTCTGGAACCAAGTTTGGGAACCAATTTGAGAACCAGTGCTCTATGAGCTATTTTGTGTTAGATGAACATGGTGTTTGAAAATTAATTTAAATTATGGGAATAAAATAGCAAAATAAATATGGATGTTACAGATTATAAAATAAGCAAGTATATTATTTATTGAAATATTAGTATTTTTGTAAAATGTAAATTAAATAGCTCTTTTTTCATATCCTGTGGGAATTCAAATATACAATTTAATGTATGAAAATGTTGGCCACTCAATCATGTCTGACTCATTGTGATCCCATGGAATGTAGTCCACCAGACTCCATGTCCATGGAATTCTCCAGGTGAGATTAGTGGAGTGGGTTGCCATTTCCTTCTCCAGGGGATCTTCCTGACCCAAGGTTTGAACCCATGTCTCCTATGGTGCAGACAGATTCTTTACCATCTGAACCACCAGGAAAGTCCTTAAAGTATATCAATGTAAAATTAAATATAAATTTAAAACACAAATTTTTTACATCTACTTTAAAACAAAAAATTATAAAACTTTTGAGCTGGAGAATAAATGGAGGAGATTTAACTTTCTGCAAAATCTCAATTGTATTCTACAAAGTCCTTTGTTGTTAAGTATTCAATATCCCTGAGCATTTCAAGTTTACTGCTGGAAGTGACAGGCCATATTATTATAACTATTTAATTCTTGAAAGGTCTTTATTTATATTGAATTGAAATGTACTTTTAAGTGTACTTTTAAATTCCAACAGTTCTATTTTTGCCTTCTGAATAAATTTCCAATAAAATAATTATTCTCTAAATTAAACATCTTTCTGTTTTCATACACAGTTATAATATTACTAAGAACTAGTCTTCTTAATTAAAATGCCACAGGTGAATTGCTTTAAACACAAAGTTAGTATTAACCATAAGTAAAGGCAAGTCAAAAAATTGACTAAATATAGTAATGTTATTGAAGAAAGAAAAAGAAAATCTGAGAAAAGCTAACTTTCTATTATGGGTCAAATCGTATCTTCCAAAAATTTATATGTTGAAGTTTGTATTAGTTCACTAATAACAAGTACCACAGACTAGGTGTTTTAAAGACAGAAATATATTTTCTCATAATTCTGGAGGCTAGAATTAAGAAATCAAGGTATTGGTATTTCCAGGTCAGTTTCACTTAAAGCCTTTTTCCCTGTGTCTTCACAGGGTCTTCCCTCTGTACATATCTGTGCTCTAATCTATCTTCAAAGGATACAAATTGTATTGGATTAAAGCTTATCATAATGAAACTCCTTTCAAATTATTTATGGCTTTATAGTCTCTGTCTAAAAATATTGGCAAATTCTGAGGTACTGAGTGTTACAGTTTTAACATGTGAATACTGAGAGGGATCCAATTTAATCCATAAGGAAGTCCTAACCACAACACTACCAAATATGATCTTATTTGAAAATTGATTTGTTGAGGGTGGAATTGCTGGCTAGAAGTAGGGTGGATTCCTAAACCAATTTGAAGGGGACATTTCATTACAGACTCGCTGTGAGAACTCAATGAAAATAAACACAGAGATCAGGGTCATGCTCTACAAGCTAAAGAATGGCAGAGATTACCAGCAAATCACCAGAAACTAGTAAAGAGTCATAGAACAGACTCTCCTTACAGCCCTCTAGTGAAAGTAAGTCAGGTGACACCTTAATCATGGACTTCTAGTCTACAGACCAAAAGACAATAAATTTCTGTTGTTCTACAACATCTAGTTTGTGATAATTTAGTACAGCAGCCCCAGGGAACCAGTAATTTTTTAATATATTTCAACATTGATAAAATAAGACAAAATTGTTTCATTTTTATAAAATGAATACATGCAAATCACAAAAAATATCATCTGAAATAATTTGTTTCATGTATATTATGAAATATTGTATAGTACTTAATAATACTTAATACTTGTATGTACTTATGATACTTAATAATTGTTATACTTAAGCAATCATATAATTTTCCACAATAAACTGTGGAAAAATCTGAGAGAGATGGGAATACCAGACCACCTGACCTGCCTCTTGAGAAATCTGTATGCAGGCCAGGAAGCAACAGTTAGAACTGGACATGGAACAACAGACTGGTTCCAAATAGGAAAAGGAGTATGTCAAGGCTGTATATTGTCACCCTACTTATTTAACTTATATGAAGAGTATATCATGAGAAACACTGGGCTGGAAGAAACACAAGCTAGAATCAAGATTGCCAGGAGAAATATCAATAATCTCAGATATGCAGATGACACCACCCTTATGGCAGAAAGTGAAGAGGAACTAAAAAGCCTCTAGATGAAAGTGAAAGAGGAGAGTGAAAAAGTTGGCTTAAAGCTCAACATTCAGAAAACTAAGATCATGGCATCTGGTCCCATCACTTCATGGCAAATAAATGGTGAAACAGTGTCAAACTTTATTTTGGGTGGCTCCAAAAACACTGCAGATGGTGATTGCAGCCATGAAATTAGAAGACGCTTACTCCTTGGAAGAAAAGTTATGACCAACCTAGATAGCATATTCAAAAGCAGAGACATTACTTTGCTGACTAAGGTCCGTCTAGTCAAGGCTATGGTTTTTCCAGTAGTCATGTATGGATGTGAGAGTTGGACTGTGAAGAAAGCTGAGTGCCGAAGAATTGATGTTTTTGAACTGTGGTGTTGGAGAAGACCCTTGAGGGTCCCTTGGACTGCAAGGAGATCCAACCAGTCCATTCTAAAGGAGATTGGTCCTGGGTGTTCTTTGGAAGGAATGATGCTTAAGCTGAAACTCCAATACTTTGGCCACCTCATGTGAAGAGTTGACCCATTGGAAGACTTTGATGCTGGGAGGGATTGGGGGCAGGAGGAGAAGGGGACGACAGAGGATGAGATGGCTGGATGGCATCACCGACTCAATGGACGTGAGTTTGAGTGAACTCCGGGTGTTGGTGATGGACAGGGAGGCCTGGCGTGCTGCAATTCATGGGGTCACAAAGAGTCAGACACGGCTGAGTGACTGAACTGAAATGAAGTGAAACAATCATCAAAAATCTTAATTTATTTTATCTATATCATGGCAAAAGTCACTTGTGTTACTCTTCTTGAGAAACAATACAAGATTAAATAATTAACATGCTTTTAAATACCAGTTGGTCTTAAATAAATTTCAACTTAAGGTTAAAATTACTTTACTCTTATCTGAGTTATTTCCATAGTTCTCCTGAAGGAGTCAAAAATAAAAATCATTTTCCATCACTGTTTACTTAATGAGTTTCATGATAATGTTATATTTTCAAAAATATAATATGGCATGAACTTCATTTTTAACTTTAATGCATTTATAATCTGAAACATATTTTTAAAGCATGTACAAAATGAAAACAATTAGGAAATATTCATTTATATGAATTGCAATTTTTATTGAAATTAAATTGCCATTTTCATTGTGAGTCATTTTTTTTTAGTTCAGCATACCCATCCTGTGTGTCACATTGTGATTCATTTCTCCCACCACTTTTCCTCTTTTAACTTCTATGAGCACTGTTCTGGTTCATTTATATGCAACCATGATGTCATATTTTTTCCAATATAAAATTTTAAGTTGATAAACTACATATCATTTCCATGTAGAATCAGCCTCCCTTCTTCCACCATACACCCAAGTCTATAAACTTATGCAATGCATAGTGTAGCATAGTCATAATCACAAATGAAATACACATAATACTTTATAAGGTATATTTGTTATTTATTAAGGGACCATTCAATATCACAGTAATCCAAGTCTATGCCCCAACCAGTAATGCTGAAGAAGCTGAAGTTAAATGGTTCTATGAAGACCTACAAGACCTTTTAGAACTAACACTCAAAAAAGATGTCCTTTTCATTATAGGGGACTGGAATGCAAAAGTAAGAAGTCAAGAAAAACCTGGGGTAACAGGAAAGTTTGGCCTTCCAGAGTACGGAATGAAGCAGGGCAAAAGCTAATAGAGTTTTGCCAAGAGAATGCAATGGTCATAGCAAACACCCTTTTCCAACAACACAAGAGAAGACTCTACATATGGACATTACCAGATGGTCAGCACTGAAATCAGATTGATTATATTTTTTGCAGCCAAAGATGGAGACACTCTATACAGTCAGCAAAAACAAGACTGGGATCTGACTGTGGCTCAAATCATGAACTCCTGATTGCCAAATTCAGACTTAAATTGAAGAAAGTAGGGAAAAGCACTAGACCATTCAGGTATGACCTAAATCAAATCTCTTATGATTATACAATGGGAGTGAGAAATAGATTTAAGGGACTAGATCTGATACATAGAGTGCCTGATGAACTATGGAAGGAGGTTCGTGACATTGTACAGGAGACAGGGATCAAGATCATCCCCATGGAAAAAAAATTCAGAAAGGCAAAATGGCTGTCTCGGGAGGCCTTACAAATAGCTGTGAAAAGAAGAGAAGCAAAAAGCAGAGGAGAAAAGGAAAGACATAAGCATCTGAATGTAGACTTCCAAAGAGTAGCAAGAAGAGATAAGAAAGCATTCCTTAGCGATCAATGCAAAGAAATAGAGGAAAACAGTAGAATGGGAAAGATTAGAGATCTATTCAAGAAAATTAGAGACACCAAGCAAAAATTTCATGCAAAGATGGGCTCAATAAAGGACAGAAATAATATGGACCTAACAGAAGCAGAAGATATTAAGAAGAGGTGGCAAGAATACTCAGAGGAACTACACAAAAATGATCTTCATGACCAAGATAATCATGATGGTGTGATCACTCACCTAGAGCCAGACATCCTGGAATGTGAAGTCAAGTGGGCCTTAGAAAGCATCACTATGAACAAAGCTAGTGGAGGTGATGGGATTCCAGTGGAGCTATTTCAAATCCTGAAAGATAATGCTGTGAAAGTGCTGCACTCAGTATGCCAGCAAATTTGGAAAACTCAACAATGTCCACAGGACTGGAAAAGGTCAGTTTTCCTTCCAATTCCAAAGAAAGGCAATGCCAAAGAATGCTCCAACTACCATACAATTGCACTCATCTCACATGCTAGTAAAGTAATGCTCAAAATTCTCCAAGCCAGGCTAGAGCAATACATGAACCATGAACATCTAGATGTTCAAGCTGGTTTTAGAAAAGTCAGAGGAACCAGAGATCAAATTGCCAACATCTGCTGGATCATGGAAAAAGCAAGAGAGTTCTGGAAAAACATATATTTCTGCTTTATTGACTATGCCAATGCCTTTGACTGTGTGGATCACAATAAACTGGAAAATTCTGAAAGAGATGGGCATATTAGAGGAGCTGACCCTGACTCTTGAGAAACCTATATGCAGGGCAGGAAGCCATAGTTAGATATGGACATGGAACAACAGACTCGTTCCAAATAGGAAAAGGAATACGTCAAGGCTGTATATTGCCACCCTGCTTATTTAACTTATATGCAGAGTACTTCATGAGAAATGCTGGGCTGGAAGAAACACAAGCTGGAATCAAGATTGCCAGGAGAAATAGCAATAACCTCAGATGGCAGAAAGTGAAGAGGAATTAAAAAGCCTCTTGATGAAAGTCAAAGAGGAGAGTGAAAAAGTTGGCTTAAAGGTCAACATTCAGAAAACTAAGATCATGGCATTTAGTCCCATCACTTCATGGGAAATAGATGGGGAAACAGTGGAAACAGTGTCAAAGTTTATTTTGGGGGGCTCCAAAAACACTGCAGATGGTGACTGCAGCCATTAAATTAAAAGACGCTTACTCCTTGGAAGGAAAGTTATGACCAACCTAGAGAGCATATTCAAAAGCAGAGACATTACTTTGCCAACAAAGGTCCATCTAGTCAAGGCTATGGTTTTTCCAGTAGTCATGTATGGATGTGAGAGCTGGACTGTGAAGAAAGCTGAGCACTGAAGAATTGATGCATTTGAACTGTGGTGTTGGAGAAGACTCTTGAGAGTCCCTTGGACTGCAAGGAGATCCAACCAGTCCATTCTAAAGGAGATTGGTCCTGGGTGTTCTTTGGAAGGAATGATGCTTAAGCTGAAACTCCAATACTTTGGCCACCTAATGCGAAGAGTTGACTTATTGGAAAAGACCCTGATGCTGGGAGGCACTGGACGCAGGAGGAGAAGGGGACGACAGAGGATGAGATGGCTGGATCGCATCACCGACTCAATGGACATGAGTTTGAGTGAACTCCGGGTGTTGGTGATGGACAGGGATGCCTGGCGTGCTGCGATTCATGGGGGTCGCAAAGAGTCGGACACGACTGAACAACTGAACTGAACTGATTGATTCTGAACTTTTCATATTTTCTTGTTGAGAAATCTCTTCCAATAACACACCTAGGTTCACTGGTTCCTTCTTGAACAGAGGTAATTGTATTTGATTAATCAGAGAAACAACCAAGGACCACTTATTTTGGCTTCTTCTGTGTATTTTGGAATTGGCCAGCCTGCAGTAAAAGTGTATTTAAGGTGCTCTCCTATGATAAAACAGAGGGTTCTGTCCAGCCTTGAAGAGTGGGAGAGTGTTGCTATGTCCATTTGGCAATATCCCCATGGGCTCCAGTGTCCAGCCAAGGATTTAACAGATAAAAAATTAAACCTGTGAATATATACTACCTGGGTATGGTTCCTAGCCCTGACTGCTTAGCTGTGTGATTTTAGACAAGTTTCTTAACCACTGTTTCTCAGTTGCCTCAAATTTAAATGAAAATGATACAACTTTCTTAATCAAGTTTTTTTTGGGTGTGTTTGTGTAAAATTTAAATGGGTTAATAAGCATCAAATGCTTAGATAGTTTTTGTCATCTAGTAAGTGTTTACTATTAACAGCTGTCACCTGCGTCTTCTGCGTTAGTTTTAATTGTTTAGTATTTGGGTAGTGGTGTTGTTTATTGATCTCTAAATTTCCAACATTTTAAGAGCAATGGAAAAAAAGTTATAACTAGTCTTTAAGGACAGATTTGCAAAAGCAGTTATGAAATCCTATCTAGTAAGAAAAAAAAGAAAAGAAATACAAATGAATTCCTGTGTGCATTGTTTTTTACATATTATGTAATTAAGTGCAGTAAAAACCAGGCTCTAGTCTACAGTAGGAACAAGGGTGCAGTATGGCAGCTTGACTCAACCCTGAGCTGGATCAACAGCTTATTTTTTCAACTCCTTGGATAAATTACATCCAAATTCTGCCCCAAATACTACTAACTCATTTCTTTAGGATGTAGGAATCACTTTCTGCCACCACTATGAAACAAATGTTCTTCCAAGTACTGAGCTGAATTTTTCTCCCTCCAGTACCCACTCCCTGGTCTTGAAGTAAGGTAAAGAAAATTATCACTGTTGAAGGAAGAATTCACTTGACAATAAAAATTTACAAATTTATCAGCAGGAGTTTCTGTAATAATCTAGTCCATCACATCAAAAATAAATAAATAAATACTGTGCAAAGAAAAGTACCCAATATTCTTCAAGTTTCAGTTTATATTTCTATTGGTTATACCCAGTGATGACTTTAATTAAATAAATGAACATGAGAAAAGTTATGAAAAAGAGAAATTTCATACATACATAAATGAAAAAATTGAGCAGTCATAATATAAAGAAACAATAATCATGTCTTCTGGGGTTGAAGACTATTTTATTTCTTCCTTTCATTTTTCTTCCCCTTACCATTCTGCACTAGTTCATACTTTTGGTACTAGTTTCAACAAGTGTGGTAAGGGAGGATATACTTGCCTTGTGCCTGATCTTACAGGATAACATCCATTCTGTAGCCATTAAATGTGATGCTAGCTGTAGGATTTTGCTGTATATGGACTCTATCAAGTTAAAGAAGTCTCCCTTCTTTTCAGTCTGCTGAGAGTTCTTAGTATGAGTCTGTGTTAGATTTTGTCAAATATTTTTGTCATCAATGGATAAGATTAAATAGTTTTTAAATTTTTCATGCATTTATGTTGACTTTCCTTGACTGAATCCATGCCTATCTTTAATGACATTTGATCATGGCAGTTAATCCCTTTAATAATATATTGTTGGATTCAATTTGCAAGAATTTTGTTGAAGATTCTGTATCTATGTTCATGAGATAGTGGTCTGTAATTTTCTTTTTGAAGTGTTTTTTTCTAAGTTGGTATTATGATAACTCTGAGCTCACACAACAAGTTTAAAAATTGTTGAAGATTTACACTATCTATTCTTTACATGTTTCATAGAATTCAACATTGAAACTGTATCCCAAGTACTTTCTCTATTTGTAAGGCTTTTAATTATATGTTTAATTTATTTAACAGATATAGAGCTATTCATGTTATCTATTTCTTCTTGTGTATGTTTGGGTGGTTTGTATCTTTCAAAGAATTGGATCACTTCCTTTAAACTGTCAAGTTTACATTACAATTTTTAACTCTTTTAATTCCACTTTAAATAATAATATACTGCTTATACGTACACTGGGTACTTTGTAATGAAGTGTTGTTCTCTTCTCCACTTTAGTGTTTTTCTCAAAGATTTCATCTTCTATATATTGACACTATAATCACCCAAACCACTGTTACTATCACTACTCTAACAGCTAGATTTTTAGAACAATTAAGAATAAAATATTTTATTTTGCTTCATTCCTTTACTGAGATTTTTGCATATATATATGTGTGTGTATATATATATACACCAGTGTTTCTGGTATATATGCTTGAAAATCACCTTATAATACTTATTGCAGGACAGGTCTACTAACAATATTTTTGTTCGAGAAAGCATTTAACCTATGTTTTGAAAATAACTTTATTGTATATATAAGTCTATTGGGCTTCCCTGGTGGCTCAGAGGTTAAAGCGTCTGTCTCCAATGCGGGAGACCTGGGTTCAATCCCTGGGTCGGGAAGACCCCCTGGAGAAGCAAATGGCAATCCACTCCAGTATTCTTGCCTGGAGAATCCCATGGACAGAGAAGCCTAGTAGGTTACAGTCCACGGGGTCGCAAAGAGTCGGACACGACTGAGCGACTTCACCTATTAGTGCTTTTATTCGGTGTTTTCCTTTCAAAACATTAAATATTTTATTTGATTCTCAATATCTGATGAGAAATCCACTGTAATTCTTACCCTTCTTCTTCTACAGGTAGACTAACTTTTTCTTCTAGTTCCTTTTAAAATTATCTAGTTGTCTTTGGCTTTTTGCATATCTTTAGCTTTGCATGTCTTTGGCTTTGGCTTTTTGAATATATCACATGTATTAGTAACCTGTTACTTCTGTAACAGCTACCATAAAAAGTGGCTTAAAACAACAGATTTATTATAATTC
This sequence comes from Cephalophus harveyi, assembly GCA_006410635.1. NCBI lineage: Eukaryota > Metazoa > Chordata > Mammalia > Artiodactyla > Bovidae > Cephalophus > Cephalophus harveyi. Next base: position 148,301 of record SJYT01032870.1, read on the forward strand.
TCCATGTCAGAATTCTGAAATGCGCCTTAGTTAGCTAAAATCAAGTCATTGTTAGGACTCTGCTCTTTCTGGATGATCTAGGGGAAGATCTTTTTGATCGCCATTATGTTCAATTATTTCTAGAAGCGGCCTGCATTCCTTTGTTTATTGTGCCTTTTCCCATCCTTAAAAATATAAATCTAAAACTTTTAAATAGCTTTCTGATTTTGACTCCCTGCTAATATCCTCACATTTCCTTCTCTGACTTTTTAAAGGACACTTGCGATTACATAGAATCCACCCAATTATGCCTGTAATGCAAGAGATGGAGGAGATGCAAATTCAGTCCCTGGGTCAGGAAGAGCCCCTGGAGAAGGAAATGGCTACCCACTCCAGCATTCATGTTTGGAAAATCCCAAGGACTGAGGATCCTGGCAGGCTACAGTCTATGGGGTTGCAAAAAGTCAGATATGTCTGGGTGACTAAGCACACAGCTCATTTTATCCAGGATTATTTCCCCATCTCAGTTTCCTGAGCTTGTGCCTGAGAAGTCTCTTTTGCCTGATGAGGTGAGGTGAGGTGATAAGTACAGGCGTCCAAGTCCAGGAGATAGAAATCTTTGATGATAGAGCATTAATCTACCTCACACAAATGGCAAATAACAAACATTGCGGAGAATGTGGAGAAATTGGAATATTTGTGCATTGCTTGGAGGAATGTAAAATGATGTAGACACGGGAAAAGAGTTTAACAGTTGCTCAAAAATTTAAACATGAATTTATCATATAATTTAGCAATTCCATCCATAGGTATATATCCAATAAAACTGTAAACAAGTACTCCCCCCCCAAAAAAAACCACTTGTACACGGATGTTCATAGAAGCACTATTCATAATGACCTATAGATAGAAACTAACCAAATGTCCATCAGCAAATGAAAGAATAAATAAATTGTGAAATGGGCATATACTATAATATTATTTGTTGGTAAAAATGAATGAAATACTGATACATGCTATGGTACTGCAATGTGAATCTCAAAATATTGCTAAATGCAAAAAAACAGACATATGTCAATATTAGACAAATCTACTAACATGAAATATTCAGGATAGATAAATCCACAGTGACAGAAAGAAAACTGGTAGCTGTCATGGGTACTGATTAACTACTTATTGGGTAAACATATCATTGTGAGGAGATGAAAACATTTTGGAACTCAATAGAGGTGGTAGTTGTAAGATATTGTGAATGTCCTAAATGCAGCTAAATTCCTCACATAAAATGCTAATTTGCATTATATGAATTTCACCTCCATTAAAAAATAACGCTATCTTAGTCTTAAAAGGTAAGGAAAATGAAGTACAAGTGGAGTACCAAACTGGTGGTTAATTTTATGTGTCAACCTGCCTGGGTCATGATGCCCAGATATTTGGCTAAAGACATTTCTGAAAGTTTCCATGATGGTGTTCTTGGATGAGGCATATATTAATGTTTCAGTTGGTAGGCTTTCAGTAACAGAAAATGTCCTCCATATTTTGAGTTTGCCTCATCCAATCAGTTGAAGATCTGAACAGAACAAAAGGGTGGCCTCCTTGAAAACAACAGAATTCTTCAGCAGATGATCTTTAGACTTCATGTGCAACATTGCTTCTGCCTGATTCCACAGCCTTTGGACTCTATCTGCAGCTTTTCCCTGAGCCTACATCCTGCCTGTCTCTATCAGAGTTTGGACTCATCAAACCTCCACAATTGCATGAACCAGTTCTTAAAATAAATTGTTTTCTTTATATATACACATCCTCTTGATCCTTTTTCTCTGAAGAACCCTAACCCTAATATAGCAACTTATCCAAAATTATGCAGAAATTTAGAATTTATAGATAAGAAGTCAAGCACTCTTAATTCAAAGGATACAACCTCACCAACAATATCTATCTATTTTCTCGAGTCAGATTGCCTGAATTCAAATTCCAGCATCACAATTTACAATGTGTATGGCTTTACTCATTTTGATTCCTTGGTGGCTCAGAGGGTAAAGATTCTACCTGCAATGCAGGAGCCCGGGGTTTGATCCCTGGGTCAGGAAGATCCTCTGGAGAAGGAAATGGTAAACCACTCCAGTATACTTGCCTGGAAAAATCCCATGGATGGAGGAGCCAGGTGGACTATGGTCCATGGGGTCACAAAGAGTTGGAAAAAATTGAGCAACTCAACTGTTTTACTCATTTAAATTCTTTAAGCCACAATTTCATCAAATATAAAATGGTGTACATAGGGTAACTATAACATAGTGTTGTTGTGTCCATTACATGAGAAACCACATAAATTTCTCAACAGAGCAATGGGTGCTTGTAGGTGTTTTACCAAGATCAGATATCCCTACTACTTCAATGAAACTAATGTAATTTCCAATTATGATAGATTATTCTTTTATTTACCTAAAACAATAAAGCAGTCAGTTATTTCACGAACCAATTGGAGTTATTCAGAAACAGTAAAGAATTACATTTCAGGACATGCAATCTATGGCCAACTCCAGGCAAGACAGAAAGACAGAAGAGAAGGGGGAATTGGGAGGAGATACTATAAAGGAAGAGTACACTGCAGAAAACTGGGAATTCAAAGAGTAGTGTCTTTTGCTGGGCTGTGTTGTGACAGGCTGTCATTGGCTGGGCTGTGTTGTGACAGGCTGTCATTGGCTGGGCTGTGTTGTGACAGGCTGTCATTGGCTGGGCTGTTTCTGGACAAAGAGAAACTCTTTCCTCCTGCTAGGTAATAAAGTAGTAACTTTCTTTTTGGAGATACACAGGAACTACTTTCATGGGTCTGTTAGTAATACTAACATGGCTTGTATAGTGTTAGAGTTTCCCCTCTGTCCTCTTGACTTTATTTTAAATGAGGTCTCTATTAGTTCTTATACCTTGTTGACTATTTTTTGTCTCATTTAATAATTCAGTTCAACTAATTAGGAAAAACGGACTCTGACTCAGTTACACTGGTGTCTAAATTGCTGGATATGCAATGTACATATTGTTTGCTCTTGGAGAAATTAGTTATCTTTTCTGAATTCCAGAATCTTCCCCCATCAAAGATGATATGGCACCTATCATAAGTTACTCAATATAGGATTATGCAATCCTATGTGGTATACAGAAGCCATTAGCAACAGTAGTAAATTTAGTAAATTTGTAGCTATTATAAGAATGGTAGTAGTATAATTTTACTGCCTCATTCTTCCCTCCTGGTTAGGCATGCACAATGGAGGTGAGATTTCATGACAGACTGGATTTTTGTGGATACTGGGTTACCTATTAGAATATTTTAGTTTTTTATAAGTTATATAACATTTCTATGAGGAAATCATCTAAAAATATGAATTTATATAAAAACCTCTTCTGCTTAAAGTACAGATCATGAACCCACAAATTAATAGTTTTTGCACTATAGTTTTAGTTCTAAATTTTTCTGAAAACAGAATGTTTTTTTCTAGAATAGTGTCCTATACATGTAAAGACATACACACACACAAACTCACACACACACAAAATTTTTAGTGAAGATAATTTTTTCTCTTTACAAATAATATCAAAGAACTGACTCTTTTAGAACTTCTAAAAAGTTGGAACTTACCTATCTATACCTGTAAAAAGTCAATAGATTAAACGTCAGTGAATTTAAAACATTCATGACTTAAAAGATTATTACTTTAGTTCACTCAAAAAATGGATGTATTGCTCATGTGTAAGCTTGGGCTTCCCAATTGGCTCAGTGGTAAAGAATCCACCTTCCAATGTGGTAGATACAGAAGATTTGAGTTTAATCCCTGGGCTGGGAAGAAGCCCTGGAGGAAGAAATGGCAACCAACTCCAGTATTCTTGCCTAGAAAATTCCAAGGACAGAGGAGCCTGACAGGCTGCAGTCCATGGGGACACAAACAATCCAAAGTGACTCAGCGACTGAGCATGCATGCACAAGCCAGGGCTTCAGGTACATTTTTTTTCTTTCAAAGACTGAACATCAATCTAAAGCAATGTCTGTATCTAAGTTATCAGGTAATCTCTAAAAGATTAATAACAAACATACTAGACCAAGTTTCTGACTCAAACATTATTTTGAGTAATAATAAAATACCTACAGATACGAATTATGATTTTCTATTTATCTAGCAATATTTAATCATTTCAATTAAATTATGTAAATTATTTAAACTTGCTGAGCCCGGAAAATCTTGTCTAAATAATTTGAATTCAGTTCAGTTCAGTCGCTCAGTCGTATCCGACTCTTTGCGACACCATGAATCACAGCACGCCAGGCCTCCCTGTCCATCACCATCTCTCGGAGTTCACTCAGACTCACATCCATCGAGTCCGTGATGCCATCCAGCCATCTCATCCTCGGTTGTCCCCTTCTCCTCCTGCCCTCAATCCCTCCCAGCATCAGAGTCTTTTCCAATGAGTCAACTCTTCCATGAGGTGGCCAAAGTACTGGAGTTTCAGCTTTAGCATCATTCTTTCCAAAGAAATCCCAGGGCTGATCTCCTTCAGAATGGACTGGTTGGATCTCCTTGCAGTCCAAGGGACTCTCAAGAGTCTTCTCCAACACCACAGTTCAAAAGCATCAATTCTTCGGCGCTCAGCCTTCTTCACAGTCCAACTCTCACATCCATACATGACCACAGGAAAAACCATAGCCTTGACTAGATGGACCTTAGTCGGCAAAGTAATGTCTCTGCTTTTGAATAATTTGAATAGTTTTACTTTAAATATTCCAGCTGCAATACAGGAGACCTCCTGCAATGCAGAAGACCCTAATTTGATTCCTGGGGCAGGAAGACATACTGGAGAAGAAAACGGCAGCCCCCTCCAGTGTTCTTAAATGGGTAATCTTATGGACAGAGGAGTCTGGCAGACTCCAGGCCGTGGGATCACAAGAACTGTACACGAGGTAACAACCAAACTATCACTTCAAAGCATGGCAATAGATGTGACACTTTATACAAAGAAATGGTAACTTTTAAATACCTATGGTGGTGATTAAGTCTCTAAGTCGTGTTCCACTCATGGTAACCCCATGGACTGTAGCCTGCCAGGCTCCTCTGTCCCTGGAATTTTCGAGATAAGAATACTGGAGTGGGAGTTGCCATTTCCTTCTCCAGGGGAGCTTCTCCACCCAGGGTTTGAACCTGGGTCTCTTGCATTGCAGGCAGATTCTTTACCAACTGAGCTACCAGGGAAGCCTGATTTATACACACACACACATAAACACGTGTATATTTATTCTACAAATAAGATGTTTAGATCCATTACATAACATGTAGATATAGATGGACGTGCATATATATTAATAAGTGAGATGAGATAATACATTGTTTGACTCCAACAAAATCTTTCTTGTGTTATTTGGTAAAATATATTTACAAGAGAGAATATTAGATTTGTTTTTCTGTTGTTGTTGCTTTTTTCTAAGACTCAAGGTTTTAACAAAACAGTATACTTTTAATAACATTTCCTATAAACATATATATATATTGTAGTATTATTGGAAATAAATATTCAGTGTGCTAGAGTCAGCATTTTTTTTTAAAGTTTCTTTTCAATGAGGGATAATATTTCTAAAAACTCTATGAATATTTTTCCTTGTTATATTTTAGTCAGCATTTTCACATTTGTATCAGATAGATTAGCAAGGAAAAATGGCAATACAACCTGAAGGCTGAAAGTTTAAGTGCAAATAAGACTAGAAATAGAGAAGTCATAGTTGTCATAGCAACAAAATCTTGCTATATTCATATTATCCCTTTCCTCACAAGAAGAATTTTCAAAGCTCTCTGTAGAGTTGTTCCAACTGGTATGGGGATGCTGTGTGCATTTAATATAGAACTTTAACGTAATGTTGATAGAGTCCATATTCAGCAAAAGCAACACTTTATTTGAAATTTAATTCAGAAAATATATACATTTAGGGAGACTTCTAGTAATACAATCTTCATGGAATAAGGTATAGTTAAGACTACACATTTGCTTTTTTCAAGGATACATAATGACAAAAGCATTTCATGAAATTCTAGAATCATCCCAAGGTTTTTACTAAATCTGTTTTTATTTCCCAGTGGCCTTTCACTGATTTTTATAATAAAACAGAAGGTATTATATATTATCTTTTACCAATGAATATTGTATATTTTATCTTGCATGTTTAATTCTAGGTATAGTCACATGTCTGTCTCTTATACACATCTAGATGTGTATAAGAGACAGCTATAATATTATTTGTTGGTAAAAATGAATGAAATACTGATACATGCTATGGTACTGCAATGTGAATCTCAAAATATTGCTAAATGCAAAAAAACAGACATATGTCAATATTAGACAAATCTACTAACATGAAATATTCAGGATAGATAAATCCACAGTGACAGAAAGAAAACTGGTAGCTGTCATGGGTACTGATTAACTACTTATTGGGTAAACATATCATTGTGAGGAGATGAAAACATTTTGGAACTCAATAGAGGTGGTAGTTGTAAGATATTGTGAATGTCCTAAATGCAGCTAAATTCCTCACATAAAATGCTAATTTGCATTATATGAATTTCACCTCAAGCAACTTATGATACCTTAAACATAGGGATTTTAAAATATGGCATTATATAGTTAAAACTTAATTACTGAAAAAATAATCTATTATGGAACTTTGTATGATACAGATATATTTCATTATATGATTTTCATTGATGCTATTAACCAAATAATACAGAATCCACAGATTCATTTACCCTTTTAGCATTATACAAATGTTGAGTTTTATACAACAATATAATTTAATAGATATTATTCTTTTCATGTTAATTTTCTCCTTCAACATTCAGCTTCAAGTTACTATAAAGCTTTTGCTTGGTTCTGGATAAAATGAGATGCTTTGGGGAGTCAGATAAATGGACACTGATTGTGATAATCTGGGAAGAAAGGTAGAGTTTTTAAAAATTGTAAACAAGGACACAGGATAACTCACTGAGAATTTAGAAGGTAAAACCCTGAGTATCTGAAAACTTCAGAGTAAGAAAGAGCTAGAGAGCTATCAGCCGATACCATAGCTATGGTCCTCACGATTCTTTAGAAGCAAAATCATTACATTATATAACATCAATGGTGATAGTCTTTTTTGTCTAATATTTGTTTTACTCCAGTTTGATTTATTGTTGTATCCTGTGGTTTACAGACACCTGCCTTAGGAAATGTTAGGGAAAAAAATATTTTTTGAAGGGCAGTTACATTGACAATGTCTGGTTCAACCATGAGCAAAATGGCTTTTTCTCAGACTTGACTTGGCTGCTTTGATACTGTTACATGGAAATAACTGGTGGAGACAGCAGAATTTCCCTCTGGCACTCTTCATCACTGTTGATAAAGTTGATACATGACATGCAAGATAAACTTTTCTGCTAATTTTGCCATTTAAAATGGATAACCAACAAGGAATTACAGTATAGTGCAGGGAACTCGGCTCAGTGTTAAGTGGCAACCTGAGTGGGAAGGGAGTTTGGGGTGGAATGGATACATGTATATGTATGGCTGAATTGCTCTAGGCACCAAAAATTATCACAATATTGTTATTGGCTATAGTGTGGAAAATTCTGAAAGGAATGGGAATACCAGACTACCTGACCTGCCTCTTGAGAAACCTATATGCAGGTCAGGAAGCAACAGTTAGAACTGGACATGGAGCAACAGGAAATAGGAACTCCTTTTCCAAATAGGAAAAGGAGTTTGTCAAGGCTGTATATTGTCACCCTGTTATTTAACTTAAATGCAGAGTACATCATGAGAAATGCTGGGCTGGAAGAAGCACAAGCTGGAATCAAGATTGCTGGGAGAAACATCAATAACCTCAGATATGCAGGTGATACCACCCTTATGGCAGAAAGTGAGGAGGAACTAAAAAGCCTCTTGATGAAAGTGAAAGAAGAGAGTGAAAAAGTTGGCTTAAAGTTCAACATTAAGAAAACGAAGATCATGGCATCCGGTCCCATCACTTCACGGGAAATAGAGGTGGAAACAGTGTCAGACTTTATTTTTGGGGGCTCCAAAATCACTGCAGATGGTGACTGCAGCCATGAAATTAAAAGACACTTACTCCTTGGAAGAAAAGTTATGACCAACCTAGATAGCATATTCAAAAGCAGAGACAATACTTTGCCGACTAAGATCTGTCTAGTCAAGGCTATGGTTTTTCCTGTGGTCATTTATGGATGTGAGAGTTGGACTGTTGAAGAAGGCTGAGCACCAAAGAATTGATGCTTTTGAACTGTGGTGTTGGAGACGACTCTTGAGAGTCCCTTGGACTGCAAGGAGATCCAACCAATCCATTCTGAAGGAGCTCAGCCCTGGGATTTCTTTGGAAAGAATGATGCTAAAGCTGAAACTCCAGTACTTTGGCCACCTCATGCGAAGAGTTGACTCATCGAAAAAGACTCTGATGCTGGGAGGGATTGGGGGCAGGAGGAGAAAGGGATGACAGAGGATGATATGGCTGGATGGCATCACTGACTCAATGGACATGAATCTGAGTGAACTCCGGGAGTTGGTGATGGACAGGGAGGTCTGGCGTGCTGTGAGTCATGGAGTCACAGAGTTGGACACAACTGAGGGACTGAACTGAACTGATACTACAATAATAAAGTTTTTTTTTTTTTTTTTTAAGAATGTAGTACCTATTGCTTGCAGAGATTTTAGACAATGGTAATCTCTGAAATTATAACAAATACACAAAAATGTTCAGCTATAAGATCGTTTTTAGAGGGAGCAGACATACGTATGCGTATGGCTGACTCATGTTGATGTTTGGCAGAAACTTTCCAAGTAGGAAAAGGAGGTTGTCAAGGCTGTATATTGTCACCTTGCTTATTTAACTTATATGCAGAGTACATCATGAGAAACGCTGGGCTAGAAGAAGCACAAGCTGGAACCAAGATTGCTGGGAGAAATAGCAATAACCTCAGATATGCAGATGACACCACCCTTATGGCAGAAAGTGAAGAGGAACCAAAAACCCTCTGGATGAAGGTGAAAGAGGAGAGTGAAAGAGTTGGCTTAAAGCTCAACATTCAGAAAACAAAGATCATGGTATCTGGTACCATCACTTCATGGGAAATACATAGGAAAACAGTAGAAACTGTGTCAGACTTTATTTTTGGGGGCTCTAAAATCACTGCAGATGATGATTGCGGCCATGAAATTAAATGACACTAATTCCTTAGAAGGAAAGTTATGACCAAACTGGATAGCTTATTAAAAAGTGGAGACATTACTTTGCCAACAAAGGTCCATCTAGTCAAGGCTATGGTTTTTCCTGTGGTCATGTATGGATGTGAGAGTTGGACTGT
>SJYT01032870.1:163645-187133 GCA_006410635.1 Cephalophus harveyi
CTGTGGTGTTGGAGAAAACTCTTGAGAGTCCCTTGGACCGCAGGGAGATCCAACCAGTCCATTCTGAAGGAGATCAACCCTGGGATTTCTTTGGAAGGAATGATGCTAAAGCTGAAACTCCAGTACTTTGGCCACCTCATGCGAAGAGTTGACTCAGTGGAAAAGACTCTGATGCTGGGAGAGATTGGGGGCAGGAGGAGAAGGGGACGACAGAGGATGAGATGGCTGGATGGCATCACGGACTGGATGGACGTGAGTCTGAGTGAACTCCGGGAGATGGTGATGAACAGGGAGGACTGGCGTGCTGTGATTCATGGGGTCGCAAAGAGTCGGACACGACTGAGCAACTGAACTGAACTGAACTGAAGCCAAAAGCATGAGCTTCCTCTTCCCCTCACTTTCAGGGAAGAGCTACAGGGCCTTAGTTGGGGGTTGGGGACAGCAAGATGCTACCATTCTGACCATTCCAAGTAGAGGTTCTTTTCCAGACAAAGGCAGCTGAGAGGTCTGGAATCTCTTCTTTTATCCAGCTCCAATTTGTAAGGTGAAAGTTCGGCCCTGGGGCCCTTAATGTCCTCTTTCCAATTCATTGTAGAATGAAATGTATACTCTGGGAGAAGCAAGAAAAGACCACCAGATCCCCTTGCCCTACCCAGCTTCTTGCTCATAAAGTAGGGTTGTCATTTGCAGAAGAGCATGCCATTACCTGTATACCCTTTCTGTAGCAGAGATTTGATAAGAGAGGAAGCAATCAAACAAGTCATTGTGTAATCACAAAAGAGAGTATACAGGCTTATTTTTTCTTTCTTGTCTTAGCTGATTAAAAAGCAATTACATAAAACAATGTATATATAAATGCACTGTTGGGACTATAATATATAGACACATACTATATTTGACAGCAAGAACACAAAGTAGGCAGATGACAGCAAAGCTGTATTGGAATAAGGAAATAACACCCAGATGGTAACTTAAATTCTCAGGAACTAATGAAGAGAATGAGAAGTGGTAAATAGGAAGGTTAACACAATAAATCCTTTAAGTAAATCATTGCTCTCTTTTTTCAGACTTTAAAAAAGATATACAAGTATAGAAAGAATTATAATAATATATTGCTACTTTAAGCTACATAGATATGTCTGTGACACTAATAATATAAAAATTGGGAAGTTGGACTAAAAATACAAAGCAGTACAGTTTTTAGTCTCACTGAAATAAGTCTGAAGTGAATTCTGATCAGTTTAAGGTATTTGGACATGACTGAGCAACTTACCTTTCACTTTCAAAATATATATGGTAAAGTGAAAAAAAAAAAGAAAAATGAAATTGTTATTCACATTTGGTTCTTTGTGACCCCATAGACTGCAACCTGCCAGGCTCCTCTGTCCATGGGATTTTCCAGGCAAGGATTCTGGAGTGGGTAGCCATTCAATTCTCCAGGAATTCTTCCTGGCCCAGCAATCAAACCTCCATTCTCCAGGAATTCTTCCTGGCCCAGCAATCAAACCTGGGTCTCCTGCATTGTAGGCAGATTCTTTACCATCTGAGTCTCCAGGGAAGCCCCATATATGATAAGATCTAGAGTAAGCATTAAGTAAATGATATACTCAAAAGATAGTAGCAACAAATTCTTTGGGCAAATTGAATGAAATACCAGAAATCTTGGCTTAAACAGAACAGAAACCATTAAGAAGAAACAGATAAACAAAAGGACCTGAGAGGACACCAGGCCTCCCTGTCCATCACCAACTCCCGGAGTTTATCCAAACTCATGTCTATTGAGTCAATATATTATTAACTGATACCAATTAAAACTATATGGATATAGATATATACCTAGGGAGAATTCAAAACTCCATAGCACCATATAAAAGAATTATGTAGTAGGTAAACAAGGAAATAAAGATTTGGGGAACACTACCAGTTTGCTGCAGCCACAGAACTCTAGTGACTTAGGAGCAGCTCGAGGCTGGGGAACCCACCCAGGGCCCCTGGAGCAAGTGGACACCGAGATCTCAGCTAACAATTGCGAGAGCCGGTTCCTGACCAGTGGAGTTCATATCCCTTTCTGGTTTTGATGGGTAAGTGCAAAGAAGGGAAGAAAAGGTCAGGAGCAGCAGCCGTGAGAAGATACCCCACGTCCAAGGTCAGAAAAACCCCAGAGAGACGATAGGCACTGGAGTGGCTGTGAGGAGATGCGCCACGTCCAAGGGTAAAGGGGAGCCCCAGCAAGATGGTAGGAGGGGCAAATTCACATTTAAAATCAAACCCCATTCCTGCCAGAGATGCTCAGAGGGCTGAAACAAACCTCGTACACACCAGGACCCAGGGAGCCCACAGAGACCGAGACAGAGCTGGGTTTGAGCGTCTCCTGTGGAGGTCCGGGTTGGCAGTGCTCTGCTGCGGGGACAGGGGTTCTGGGTGTGTGTGTGGCATAAGTCCTCTTGGAGGAGGTCGCCATTAAGCCCACTATAGGGCTGCCAGAACTTACACAGGACTGGGAAATAGACTCTTGGAGGGCACAAACAGAACCTTGTGCACAAGGACCCAGGAGAAAGGAACAGAGACTTCATAGGAGACTTGCCTGTGAGTGTTCAGGAATCTCAGGTGAAGGCATAGATCAGTGGTGGCCTGCTGCAGGATTAGGGGCACTAAGTGTGGCAGTACATGCCTGGGATCTTTTGAGGGAGGGCACCATTATCTTCTGGAGAAGGCGATGGCACCCCACTCCAGTACTCTTGCCTGGAAAATCCCATGGATGGAGGAGCCTGGTAGGCTGCAGTCCATGGGGTTGCGAAGAGTCGGACACCACTGAGCCACTTCACTTTCACTTTTCACTTTCATGCACTGGAGAAGGAAATGGCAACCCACTCCAGTGTTCTTGCCTGGAGTATCCCAGGGACAGGGGAGCCTGGTGGGCTGCCATCTATGGGGTCGCACAGAGTCGGACATGACTGAAGCGACTTAGCAGCAGGAACCATTATCTTCATTACCTCCACCAAAGTTTGGCCCCAGGTAAATAGCAGGGAGGGAACACAGCTCTACCCATCATCAGAAGATTGGATTAAAGATTTACTGAGCATGGACCTGCCCATCAGAACAAGACCCAGTATCCCCGCCCCCACCCCCCAACCCCCCAGTCAGTCTCTCCCATTAGGAAGCTTTCATAAGGCTTTTATCATTCTCCATCAAAGGGCAGAAAGACTGAAAAACACCATCACAGAAAACTAACCAATCTAATCACATGGACCACAGCCTTGTCTAACTCAATGAAACTATGAGCCATTCCCTGTAGGGCCACCCAAGATGGATGAGTTATGTTGGAGATTTCTGACAAAATGTAGTCCACTGGAGAAGGGAATGGCAAACCACTTCAGTATTCCAGCCTTAAGAATCTCACGAACAGTATGAAAAGGCAAAAAGATAGGACACTAAAAGAGGAACTCTGCAGGTCAGTAGGTGCCCAATATGCTACTTCAGATCAGCAGAGAAATAACTTCAGAATGTATGGCAAAACCAATACGGTATTGTAAAGTAAAATAAAGTAAAAATTAAAAAAAAAAAAAATGAAGGGATGGAACCAAAGTAAAAGCAACACCCAGTTGTGGATGTGACTGGTGATGGAAGCAAGGTCTGATGCTGTCAAGAGCAGTATTGCCTAGGAACCTGGAATGTTAGGTCCACGAATCAAGGCAAATTGGAAGTGATCAAATAGGAGATAACAAGAGTGAATGTCAACATTCTAGGAATCAGTGAACTTAAACAGATTGGAATGGGTGAATTTAATTCATATGACCATTGTATCTACTACTATGGGCAAGAATCCCTTAGAAGAAATGGAGTAGCCATCATAGTCAACAAAAGAATCTGAAATACAGTACGTGGGTGGAATCTCAAAAATGACAGAATGATCTCTGTTCGTTTCCAAGGCAAACCATTGAATATCACAGTAATCCAAGTCTGTGCCCCAACCAAGAAGATGAAGAAGCTGAAGTTGAACAGTTTTGAAGACCTACAAGACCTTCTAGAATTAACATCCAAAAAAGATCTCCTTTTCATTATAAGAGACTGGAATGCAAAAGTACGAAGTCAAGAGACACCTGGAGTAACAGGCAAGTTTGGCCTTGGAGTGGAGAATGAAGCAGGGCAAAGACTAACAGAGTTCTGCCAAGAGAATGCACTGGTCATAGCAAACACCCTCTTTCAACAACACAAGAGAAGACTCTACATATGGACATCACCAGATGGCCAACAGAGAAATCAGATTGATTATATTCTTTACAGCCAAAGATGGAGAAGTTCTATACAGTCAGCAAAAACAAGACTGGGAGCTGAATGTGGCTCAGATCATGAGCTCCTTATTGCCAAATTCAGACTTAAATTGAAGAAAGTAGGGAAAACCAATAGACCATTCAAGTATGACCTGAATCAAATCCCCAAGGATTATACAGTGGAAGTGGGAAATAGATTCACGGGATTTGATCTGATAGACTAACTGATGAACCATGGATGGAGGTTCATGACATTGTAAAGGAGACAGGGAACAAGACTACCCACAGGAAAAAGAAATGCAAAAAACAAAACAAAACAAAAAAACAACTTACAAATAGCTGTGAAAAGAAGAGAAGTGAAAAGCAAATGAGAAAAGGAAAGATATACCCATTTGAATGCAGAGTTAAAAGAATAGCAAGGAGAAATAATAAAGCCTTCCTCAGTGATCAGTGCAAAGAAATAGAGGAAAACAAGAATGGGAAAGACTAGAGATCTCTTCAAGAAAATTAGAGATACTAAGGGAACATTTCATGCAAAGATGGGCTCGATAAAGGACAGAAATGGTTTGGACCTAATAAAAGCAGAAGATACTAAGAAGAGGTGGCAAGAATACTCAGAAGTGAAGTGAAGTGAAGTCGCTCAGTCATGTCTGACTCTTTGTGACCCCATGGACTGTAGCCCAACAGGCTCCTCCGTCCATGGGATTCTCAAGGCAAGAATACTGGAGTGGGTTGCCATTTTCTTCTCCAGGGGATCTTCCCGACTCAGGGATCGAGCCCAGGTCTCCTGCATTGCAGGCAAACGCTTTAACCTCTGAGCCAGCAGGGAAGAATACTCAGAGGAACTACACAAAAATGATCTTCATGACCCAGATAATCTTGATGGTGTGATCACTCACCTAGAGCCAGACATCCTGGCATGTGAAGTCAAGTGGGCCTTAGGAAGCATTACTATGAACAAAGCTAGTGGAGGTGATGGAATTCCAGCAGAGCTATTTCAAATCCTAAAAGATGATTCTATGAAAGTGATGCACTCATTATGCCAGCAAACTTGGAAAACTCAGCAGTGGCCACAGGACTGGAAACGGTCAAGTAGGCAATGCAAAAGAATACTCAACACCCGCACAATTGCACTCATCTCACATGCTAGTAAAGTAACGCTCAAAATTCTCCAAGCCAGGCTTCAGCAATACATGAACCATGAACTCCCTGATGATCAAGCTACTTTTAGAAAAGGCAGAGGAACCAGAGATCAAATTGCCAACATCTGCTGGATCATTGAAAAAGCAAAAGAGTTCCAGAGAAACATCTATTTCTGCTTTATTGACTATGGCAAAGCCTCTGACTGTGTGGATCACAAGAAACTGGAAAATTCTGAAAGAGTTGGGAATAACAGACCACCTGACCTGCCTCTTGAGAAACCTGTATGCAGGTCAGGAAGCAACAGTTATAATTGGACATGGAACAATAGACTGGTTCCAGATAGAAAAGGAGTACATCAAGGCTGTATATTGTCACCCTGCTTATTTAACTTATATGCAGAGTACATCATGAGAAACGCTGGGCTGGAGGAAGCACAAGCTGGAATCAAGATTGCCAGGAGAAATATCAATAACCTCAGATATGCAGATGACACCACACTTATGGCAGAAAGTTAAGAACTAAAGAACCTCTTGATGAAAGTGAAAGAGGAGAGTGAAAAAGTTGGCTTAAAGCTCAACATTCAAAAAACAGAGAACATGGCATCTGGTCCCATCACTTCATGGGAAATACATGGGGAAACAGTATCAGAATTTATCTTTTTGGGCTCCAAAATCACTGCAGATGGTGACTGCAGCCATGAAATTAAAAGACACTTACTCCTTGGAAGAAAAGTTATGACCAAACTAGACAGCTTATTAAAAAGCAGAGGCATTACTTTGCCAACAGAGGTCCATCTAGTGAAGACTATGGTTTTTCCAGTAGTCATGTATCCACATGAGAGTTGGACTATAAGGAAAGCTGAGCACCGAAGAATTGATGTTTTTGAACTGTGTTGTTGGAGAAGACTCTTGAAAGTCCCTTGGACTGCAAGGACATCCAACTAGACTCCCCTAAAGGAGATCAGTCCTTAATGTTCATTGGAAGGACTGGTGTTGAAGCTGAATCTCTAATACTTTGGCCACCTGATGCAAAGACCTGACTCATTTGAAAAGACCCTTTTGCTGGAAAGATTGAAGGCTAGAGGAGAAGAGGACGACAGAGGATGGGATGGCTGGATGGCATCAGCAACTCAATGAACATTAGTCTGAGTAAAGTCCGGGAGTTGGTAATGGACAGGGTGGCCTGGCATGCTGCATTTCTTGGGTCACAAAGAGTCAGACACGACTGAGTGACTGAACTGAACTGAACTGTGCATTATCCTGAAAAATAAACTCATTTTTAAAATCAAATATTATAGAAAACCTTTGAATCTTTATAAAAAGTTATATAATTATGACATTAAATAAAATGAGAAGTTTAACTTTTTCTATAGATACCTGCTAACACTTATTTGATAAGACCTTGATGTTGGGAAAGATTGAAGACGGGAGGAGAAGGGGACGACAGAGGATGTGATGGATGCATGGCATCACTGACTCAATGGATATGAGTTTGAGTAAACTCCAGCAGTTGGTGATGTACATGGATTCCTACATGCTGCAGTCCTTGGGGCCGCAAAGGGTCGGACAGGACTGTGTGACTGAATTAAACTGAAAAATAAATTAAATATGCAGATATCCAGAAAATACTCCAGCCAATAACAGCAGAACATGCATTTTTCTCAAGAATACATGAAATATTCTTCAGAATAGATCATAAACTATAAATATCTGCTCTAGGGTTTTTCTACCATGAAAAACAGCTCTTGCTTATAGAAGAGTCTTCCCTTGTAAATGCTGAGTGGTGTCCTTTGCCCCTACATGTCCATCAGTGTGGTTCTCCCTGATTTTTGTCTTCATGAAATCCATCAAATGATGCATCAATGCTTTCCACAGCCCTTCTGACTGTCACTGTCATTTAAAAAAATTTGTTGCATTTTAAAATATTTTTTCTAGTTTTGATGCTTCAACATTGTTTTATGGGGATGAATAACTAAATATATGCTCAGTCAAACTCTTCAAAACTGGAGTCACATAGTTTAGAGGATAAATTATTACACATTGATTTTCTTTCTCCACCTCCCTGGGTAAAATATTTCAGTGGGGAAACATTTTAATATTTAACTGAAGTTACTTCATTTCAAGGGATAAAATGTTGTATTGTACAAACTAAAATTGAGTGGTGTCATCTCAAATTGCATTGCTTTAAGTTCCAAAAAACAGCTGAATCTTTTTTGCCCCCTTACTGAGAATTTTAATATTAGTGAAATAGTAAAGTGGAATAATCATGTGCATTTAGTTTCCAAACCTAATTCTGAAACTTACTTGCTTTGAGATCTGAGGCAAATTCTTTAGACTTTAGTTCAGTTCAGTAGCTCAGTTGTGTCTGACTCTTTGTGACCCCATGAATTGCAGCATGCTAGGCCTCCCTGTCCATCACCATCTCCTGGAGTTCACTCAGATTTATGTCCATCGAGTCCATGATGTGATCCAGCCATCTCATCCTCAGTCATCCCCTTCTCCTCCTGCCCCCAGTTCCTCCCAGCATCAGAGCCTTATTCAATGAGTCAACTCTTCACATAAGGTGGCCAAAGAATTGGACTTTCAGCTTTAGCATCAGTCCTTCCAATGAACACCCAGGACTAATCTCCTTTAGAATGGACTGGTTGGATCTCCTTGCAGTCCAAGGAACTCTCAAGAGTCTTCTCCAACACCCCAGTTCAAAAGCATCAATTCTTCGGTGCTCAGCCTTCTTCACAGTCCAACTCTCGCATCCATACATGGCCACTGGAAAAACATAGCCTTGACTAGACAGACCTTTGTTGCCAAAGTAATGTCTGTTACTAGGTGAGTGATCACACCATAATGATCATCTTGGTCATGAAGAGCTTTTTTGTACAGTTCTTCTGTGTATCCTTGCCCCCTCTTCTTAATATCTTCTGCTTCTGTTAGGTCCATAACGTTTCTGTCCTTTATCGAGCCCATCTTTGCATGAAATGGTCCCTTGGTATCTCTAATTTTGTTGAAGAGATCTCTAGTCCTTCCCATTTTGTTGTTTTCCTCTATTTCTTTGCATTGATTGCTGAAGAAGGCTTTCTTATCTCTCCTTGCTACTCTTTGGAACTCTGCATTCATATGCCTATACCTTTCCTTTTCTCATTTGCTTTTCCCTTCTCTTCTTTTCATAGCTATTTCTAAGGTCTCCCCAAAAGCCATTTTCCTTTTTTGCATTTATTTTCCGTGGGGATGGGCTTGATCCCTGTCTCCTGTACAATGTCACGACCCTCTGTCCATAGTTCATCAGGCACTCTATCTTTAGCTTCAACAATATAAAATAGAGAGATACAGTAAGCCACAAGATCCTGCTTGATGTAGAGAGGAATGACATTAAACTGGATGTTTGTTTGTTTGTTTGATCATGGATAAATGTGATAGACAGGGAAGCCTGGTGTGCTGCAGTCAAGGAGGTTGCGAAGTGTCTGACAGGACTGAGCGACTGAAATGAACTGAATGTATTTTGGGCTTCCTGACTGCTGAGTGCCGAACAACTGATGCTTTTGAACTTTGGCGTGTTGGAATACAAGGAGATCAAACCAGTTAATCCTAAAGGAAATCAGTCCTGAATATTCACTGGAAGGACTGATGCTGAAACTGAAGTTCCAATACTTTGGTCACCAGATGCAAAGAAATGACTTACTGGAAAAGACCCTGATGCCGGCAAAGATTGAAGGCAGGAGGAGAAGGGGGCGACAGAGGATGAGATGGTTGGATGGCATCACAGACTCGATGGACCTGAGTTTGAGCAAGCTCTGGGAGTTGATGTTGGACAGGGAAGCCTGGCGTGCTGCAGTCTATGTGGTTGCAAAGAGTTGGACAGGACTGAGCGACTGAACTGAAGTGGTGCTAGTGGTAAAGAATCTGCATGTCCATGCAGGAGACATAAGAAACAAGATTTTATCCCTGAGTGGGGATGATCCTTGAGAGAAGGAAATGGCAATACACTCCAGTATTCTTGCCTGGCAGATCCCATGGTTTTGAGGAGCCTGGTGGGCTACCATCCATAGTGTTGCAGAGTCAGATATGACTGTAGCCACTTAGACCACACAATATATTTTAAGATGTTAAATTAAATGAAATTTGTGATTTCTCTATTAGAATAATAAATAACTTGTTATTTTGAAGCAGTAATAGGTTCATGCATAATTTTCATATTCTTTCTAGTCTCTCATAAGAAACCCAATGTTCTTACTTATATGCAGATTATTTACAGTGCAGTGTAGCCTTCCATATTGGGAAACTGAACTAACACTGTATCACTCAGGAAAAGAATCTCCTCTTTCCTTAATTTTATACCATTTATTCATATAACACAGGTTTCATTCAGCTATTCTTAGAGGGGATTTTCCTTGCTTGAATTACCTCTCTAATTTGTTCAGTATTAACCTCATTTCCTACATGATAAGAATGTTATTTTATATGCACACATTCATGTAGCTATGCTGAATATTCCAGCCCTTTCTACTTACATATTCATTAAGTATAAGAAACACTCACTTTCAATTATATCTTAGAGCTAGTTTTTCAAGAGGCTACTGCTTTTGATTCTCCTTTTGTTTATGGGAGTGATTAGAAGTCATTATTAAATATTTACTTGATGTTTACAATGTGCTAACTGGTAGGTTTCCTTGAAATCTAAAGAGGCACAGCATGGTACCTAAACTCAACGTGAAAAAACACATAAGGCATTGGCTGTAGTTTAAATTTTCAAAGTGAAGTTAAAATAATATTTACATGAATAGAAATATTTTCCACTGATTTTATTACTTATTTTTGGCCAAAATGTAAATATACAAACATCATAGTTATATACAATGACTCCAGAAAATAGCTTCTCCAGGTAATTCCCTGTTAGTATTTTTAGGGCTGATATATTTGAGATGTGGGGCAAAGATATGACAAACATAATTATGTACTTTATGGAATTTATTATTGATTACTTGTGTAGATATTTTAATACTTCAGTTTCTATGAGTTGAGGAGGAGATGCTTGGGTTTAGCTAAATAGTTTTGTGTCAGAGAACACTTGCATGTTACCAACCTTCAATATGCAAAGATTATATTATTTATGGAACTTTGGTCTCTAAATGAAGTAGCTTAGTGTTATTGTAAGAGAGAAAATCTGTCTTGAAAAATACTGTATGAAATAAACATTCTTGTATTATTAAACATCTCCATTTATAAGAACAAAATATAACTGTGGTATTCTTCAGAAACAATAAGGGATTTCAAGGGCCTTCGCCACTCTAATTTGAAAATCTTGAACAATGTAACATCTTTGTTACGTAGAAGATTTTTTTTTAGAAAATGTTTAAAATTATTATCTAGCAAAACTCAGGTGATATTTAGGTTGAAAGGTTCTGAGAAAAGTGAATTATTTGTTTGAAGGTAAGAGGCATTCGTTGTTTTCCTTCTATTGTATCATCTTATTAAAAAGTAATCACACTTGAAGGAAAACTTCTACATGACTTTCAATGAAAAAAATTTATGAACCATACCCAAAAACAGGTCCAAGCATTACTTATAGTTTGAAAATCTGTAGTGATATATACAGAGACTTAGCTTTTACACTATTGAACATACATGTTTCTAGAGATACAAGGTAGACTTTAGGACTTCCCTGGTGGCTCAGCGGTAAAGAATCTGCCTGCAATGATATGCTCCCTGGGTCAGGAAGAACCCTTAAAGAAGGAAATGGCAACCCATTCTAGGATTCATGCCTGAGAAATCCCATAGACAGAGGAGCTTGGTGGACTACAGTCCATGGGGTTGCAAGAGTTGGACACAACTTAGTGACTGAACCACCACCACTTTAATGAAACAAGTAGATTATTTTGAATATTTGCTTTTTTTTATTCTAGCATTATATCATTTAGCAGAGGCAAATATCTGAACATTTCAAATCAACTGACTTAGACAATAAGAATTTTATCTGCTTGCATTCCCAAGCATGATGTCTAGAGGAGAATGGGTTGGAAAACTGGGTGACATGGCAGTTAAAAACCCCATAGGCTACCTTTCAGTCTCCACTGTCTCATGAACAATATGTGAAAGATTTGGCTTTTAAGGTAGACTCCCTCAGTCTTAAAAAAGACGGCTCCAGCACATGTCAGAGTAACATCTAGATGTGGCAATGTTCACAGGAAGAATGGCACAACATGCTAGTGTATCTCCTTACAGGAGCAGTGACTCTTCCCTAGAATCTCTCTCAGCACTCTTCCTTCCACACTCTATTGATCATTGCTGGGTCAAGCATTCAAGAATACACCAGTATCTAGTGGATGCATGGGCTTACAGTGACTTGGGTTGAAATAGGTATTGGGAAGTCAACCAGAAAGACCTTTACACAGATGCCCTTCTTTTGAGTAAAATGCTTTAGGCATCTTGAAACGATAACAGCTGCAAAACAAGGAGTTACTGTGCTCAGCCTCCTGTCTTAAACAAGGAAACCAAAATTTAACAGTAATGAGGAAGAAATTGAAATGAGTCTGCATGAATAGTTCTAGGGAAGCAGGCTGATAAAGAATCAGAGTGGGTCTCATCTTTAGAAAACCTATGAAAATGTTTCCAAGGAAGTATAGATGAGAAATGAATTACTCTTCCATTTTTCTCTGGAGGATAACAAAAGCAGATAACTTGAAGAATTGTCTCAACTCCAGAAGTTTCAGTTTTCTACTGTTGACATTCAGATGAAGGACCTATCAAACCCACATGGTAGGCTACTTAAATTTACAAAAGTATATTGATGGACACATTTAGGACCTATTAGAACTGATGTTTTTGAACTGTGGTGTTAGAGAAGACTCTTGAGAGTCCCTTGGTCTGCAAGGAGATCCAACCAGTCCATTCTGAAGGAGATGATCCCTGGGATTTCTTTGGAAGGAATGATGGTAAAGCTGAAACTCCAGGATTTTGGCCACCTCATGCAAAGAGTTGACTCATTGGAAAAGACCCTGATGCTGGGAGGGACTGGGGGCAGGAGGAGAAGGGGACGACAGTGGATGAGATGGCTGGATGGCATCACTGACTTGATGGACATGAGTCTGAGTGAACTCCGGGAGTTGGTGATGGACAGGGAGGCCTGGTGTGCTGCAATTCATGGGGTCGCAAAGAGTCAGACATGACTGAGTAACTGAACTGAACTGAACTGAACTGATGCAACTTAAAAGAATATTTACATACAATATTATATACATTATTACAATATTACATATATATAGCCACAGACACATATATAGTCACATATACATATATAGAGCTACAGTCCTCTCCACATATGCACATTCTTTTATGAGATGTTTAATTTTATGGGACAATTTGTTTGAGTCATGAACTGCCCAGATATTTGGCCAGACACTGTGCTGGGCATTTATGTCAAGGTGTTTTTGGATGAGATTGACTTTTAAACGTGTTGACTAAGTAAAGCAGATTATTCCCTAACAGCTGTGGTAGGTACCATCCAATCATTTTAAGGCCTGAATAGAAAAAATAGGCTGACCCTCTTCTGAGTAGAATTCCCCCTGCTTGACTGCTTTTGAAATGAAACAGGATCTTCCTGAGTCTTGAGCTTGCAGGCCTTTTGACTGAAACCAGAACACTGGTTTCCCTGATTTTCAGGACCTCAGAATTAAACTAGAAATATATGTGGGACCATATAGTCGAAGCTATGGTTTTTCCAATAGTCATGTACGGATGTGAAAGTTGGACCACAACAAACCTGAGCACCGTAGAATTGATGCTTATGAATTGTGGTGGTGGAGAAGACTCTTTAGAGTCCCTTGGACAGCAAGGAGTTCCAACCAGTGAATCCTAAAGGAAATCAACTCTGAATATCCATTGCAGGGATTGAAGCTAAAACTGAAGCTCCAATATCTTGGCCACCTGATGTGAAGAGCCAAATCATTAGAAAAGACCCTGATCAGAGAAAGATAGAGAGCAGAATGAGAAGAGGGCAACAGAGGATGAGGTGGTTGGATAGCATCATTGACTTGATGGACGAGTTTGAGCAAACTCTAGGAGATAGTGAAGGACAGGGAAGCCTGGCATGCTACAGTCCATGGAGCTACAAAATGTTGGACATGTCTGAATGCCTGAACAATGACACTACTTGGGACCTGGCCTCAGGCTTGATGACTCATCCAGCAGAATTTGGGTCTCCTCAGGTTTCAGTTATTTGCACCAATTCCTTATAATAAACCTCTCCCTCCCTCTCCCCCTCTCTCTCTTCCCACCCCACGCCCAGCCCTACTTCTCAATACATCCTGTCAGAAGTGTTTCCCTGGAAACATGATAATACATGCTATTAAGTATACAATCTTGTATTAGAGAAAAGTCTTGTGTGGGGAAGGAGTACTGATCTGATAAACTGTAATAGAACAAGTGAAACACAAATGATCAGATGGCTGTCTATCGTGGGTGCTAATGTATGTTTCTCAGGCTTTACTCATCGAGATTTTAAGCATTCTTATTTCTAAGACTGTGAGTTCAAGTTAATGTTTGGTGAAGACAAATTAGTAAAGGCAACTGTACTAAAACATACTGATTATTTTTTGTTTGGGTCACTGTAGTTATATATTTTGAAACAGTAATGCTATTGTATTTTGTACATTAAATGTATATTACTATATTAAAGACAGCAAGACATTTTAAAAATGCTACTCTGGCATCATAATTTTTGTCTCTAGCTCATGGAAAAAAATATGTATTGAACAGTCAAATCCTTCAATGGCTGACATAATTTCATTCTAACTACAGCAAACTTCCTGTCAGTCTCTGACTACTTGAGGCATTTTTTAGCTGGTATGTCATGTTCTGTAGCTTAAGTCAGATTTCTACTGTTGGACATTATGTTACTTGAAATACATTTGTAATACTCCGTTAGAAGTAAAATTTATGGTTCAAAGAATATGTATATTTTTAAAATATTTTTGACACAGAATAACAAATTGCCTTACCTGAAAATGTACTGCTTTGTATCATACCAGTACTACAGAACATACTTTTTGTTATGAAATCCATTTTAATCACTAAAAATATCCATTAATTTGAACTTGGTTAATTATTAGTTCTAACTGAATCAAAATTTCATCTTTTTGAATTATTTAGCTAATTGTTCTACTGAGAAATCATTTTTTTCCTCAAGACATGTAAGAGCTTTTTATAATTTAAAGGTATTAATGGTGTGTCACCTTAAAGGACATGTTTCTCTCATAAAATTTAAAGATAGCCATCTCTATGTTTTGTTCTTTTTTTTGTTTGAATCTTAAAC
This sequence comes from Cephalophus harveyi, assembly GCA_006410635.1. NCBI lineage: Eukaryota > Metazoa > Chordata > Mammalia > Artiodactyla > Bovidae > Cephalophus > Cephalophus harveyi. Next base: position 178,363 of record SJYT01032870.1, read on the forward strand.
TAAACAAGAATCTATCTTTATTAATGTCATCAGGTAAGTATTTAGTTTTTGTGAATACTGTGTGCTGTGTGTGTGATTAGTTGCTTTGGTCATATCCGACTTTTTGCGACCCCATGAATTGTAACCAGCCAGGCTCTTCTGTCCAGGAGATTCTCCAGGCAAGAATACTGAAGTGGGCTACTCTTCCCATCTCCAGGGGATCTTCCTAACCGAAGTACTGAACCCATGTCTCTTATGTCTAATCTGCATTGGTATGAGGGTTCTTTATCATTAGTACCACCTAGGAAACCCCATCAGTAATTAGGCAAAAAAAAAAAGCTTTAATTGGATCATTTTCACAAACTATGGACTTGAAATTCCCCCTTTATCACAATATTTATTTATATTATAAATAAGTGTTAGGAAACACAGTGTACTGTCCTTTGCTATCTGCATGACCCTGGGAAAACTCAGAGAACCATGATCTGTTTCTCAACTTGAAATGGGGATTATGATAGCACATACATGATGGGTTGGTATGAGAATAACTATGTGTGAAGAATGCATGAAAAGAACTTGGTATATCATTAATTATTATGGGCTGATTAAATATACTTGCATATTATAAATATGAAATATTTCTCAGTATTAGGTCTTCTGAAAATCACAAACCCCTCTTTGACCTGTCTACACTCACAATGGAACACAAACCTCTTTTGTTTCATGATGTATTCCCTAAATCATGAAGTCAGAAATGTCATGCCATTCTGATTCAAATATCTATTCATTGTTCTTCCCTAAATGAAAATTGTCATCATTATATTGTTTTGAAGAGTTAAGCAAACAAACACACAAGTATCACATTGCGATTTTTTAAAATGTAATTATGGTAAAGATCAATTTGCGAAGTTATGAGACATTTTCAAAATTAAATATTTTTGCCTATCAATAGCAAAATCATATAACTTAAAATATGTTGTTTAGTTTGTTATTCTAGCAACTGAACTGTATGATTATGACAGATAAATTTAGAAGGTTAAAAATATTTACATTGTGTGAAGTATAATAATTGCTTCATCTTACAGTTGAAAGAAAACAGTTTCATATTTAGAAATTGATTTCTACAAAGTATAATTTTTGTATGAGTATACCATAATGCAGTTTGCACATATGGAAGCTGTATCTCTACTGAGTACCAGTTAAAGTAGACATTTAATTGAAACAGAGACAGTCACAATGCATATCTTCCTTTTGTTAATTGGTCTTCAGAGACTATTTGGAGACATCCAATTATCACTCCCCCAAACCCCACAACAATAGCAGCTATTTAAACAAAATAAGGTCACCTTCCCTTACTTCTAATGAGTAGTGTAAAAAAGTGACATAAGAAAGACTGCGTAATATCACTGTTTTATTATGTGTGTACCTGGTTTGACAGAGACTGAACAGAAAAAGGTGAAAATCTGGATATAGCGTCAATGCTGCAGAGTAGGAATTTCACTGTAGTTGTTTACATTTGGAAAACTAACAAAAACTGTCCAACATTACGGGTGTGCACATATCATGATAACACCTTGTTGCAGGAAACTCCAAAATATTTAAACCACGTTTTATTGCTTTAAAATTTAATAAACCTACATATTTAGTCCTCCCTTCTGCATTTAATTTTCAATACTTGTTACAGCATGTATTAAATTGTTATTGATTATACCTCTATTAGGGCTTCCCTGATGGCTCAGTTGGTAAAGAATCTGCCTGCAATGCAGGAGACCCTGGTTCGATTCCTGGGTGGGGAAGATCCACTAGAGAAGGGATAGGCTACCCACTACAGTATTCTTGGGCTTCCCCTGTGGCTCAGCTGGTAAAGACTCTGCCTGCAATGCAGGAAAACTGAGTTTGATCCCTGGGTTGGGAAGATCCCCTGGAGAAGGGAAAGGCTACCCACTCCAGTATTCTGGCCTGAAGAATTCCATGGACTGCATAGTCCATGGGGTCACAAGGAGTCACACATGACTGAATGACTTTCACTTCACTTCACTATTCCTCTATTAAAGCAATATCTTATCATAATCTATCGAATCATCATGCTATCTAGTTCTGAACAAAATACATCTGTAAAATTCTACAATATGCTTGCTGCTGCTGCTGCTGCTGCTGCTAAGTCACTTCAGTCGTGTCCAACTCTGTGCGACCCCATAGATGACAGCCCACCAGGCTCCCTCGTCCCTGGGATTCTCCAGGCAAGAACACTGGAGTGGGTTGCCATTTCCTTCTCCAATGCATGAAAGTGAAAAGTAAAAGTGAAGTCGCTCAGTCGTGTCCGACTCTTAGCGACCCCATGGACTGCAGCCTACTGGGGTCCTCCACCCATGGGATTTTCCAGGCAAGAGTACTGGAGTGGGGTGCCATTGCCTTCTCCGACAGTATGCTTAAATAAGAAAATTTAGGTTCAGTTGTTTTCATTAGATATTTTACATTTCAAGCTTTGACTTTTGGAAGATAAAAGCTTACACTTGTTATAGATGGACACAGAGCAGGCTCCCAAAGGAAACTGTATACAGAATCATGGAAGACTTCAAACTCAGAACTGCATAAGTAGGAGACATTAGGTGATTTGAATTTCCCCTTCATCTCCTAACATTAGTTTTCATTCTGATGGTCCAGCTCATCCCACTTAATGATTCCAAATCTTGAAAGTAATGAATACTTTAACAACTTAAATACAGGCAAAAATAAGCTAAAGTTCAAAATGCCAAGATACATAAATAATCAATGTATAAGAAAAAGGGTTAAAATATTGTTATTGAAAGTTTCTTTTACAGAGAGGCTTTATCCATAATCAACAACTTGTGAGTTTTAAAATTAAGATGATATTTAAACATTTAAGGCAAATGTCCAAATAAACTCATATTGTACTTGAGTGAATATTTTTATCTCATTTATAAGCAATTTAATTATAAATGAAGTTGCACACTGAGTTCAATGGCTCAAAATTTCTCCAAGAAGAGCATGACAAAATAGATGACTCTCAAATAATTCCTCATAATTCCTAGGTTTTCTAACTTTGTCTTATAAAAAATATAATCAATGTTTTCTTATTAATTAGGACCTCTTCTTTTTCAATATTAATTCAGTACTATATCGGTAAGTAGCTGTGGGAGTAATGCATGTTTTATTTTCCAAATTATTGTATTCTGTTGATTCAAGAAATATGTATCTTAATCTAAATAAATCAGAGTAGAAAAGAACAGTTTCCCCTATGTGGCAAACATTTGCTATCATGACTGAGAGTAAAACTGATAAAATGCAAAGTTGAAGCTACTAGCCATTGTGATGACTTTGGAGAAATAAATGTTTAAAGCTTTTTCAGGGAATAAATGTTTGAAAAAGTCTTTAAATAAAATGTGTGTAGAGCTAAACCACAAGACACAAGTATTTTTTTTTTTCTAAATGAAATAAATGTGCTGATGAGCATAAGTTCTATTTTCTGTATACAACAGAATAAATTGATTTCTAGTGTCATGATGTTTTAAGTGAAATATAGGAGGTAGTGCTCAAACACTTCAGTACTGGAAGTGTTTCTGTATAAAAGAAGATGATTGAAAACACAAGACATAAATGAGTAAATTGCATGCAGCAAAGTGCTCCCAAAATATAGATAACACTGGCAGCCCAGAATATAAGAAACCAAGTAAAACATTTGTGAGACCTGAATGGAAGGGAAAAAAAAGCTAAAGATAAAAGCAGGGTCTCAAAACCTTGACCCACTCAGTATACAATATTGTGTAAGTAGAAATAAAGATGTATTTTGTTGTCTTTTGGACTCTGTTACCAGAAGCTTAATAAAAGACTAGAGCTATCTTTTATAATTCAAAGGGAGAAAAACACTTTTTAAAGATCTAAAGCAAACTTCCTTTGCAGAGTATCACAAAGGCTCAGTTTCAAGTACTATGTCTACAGAAATGAACTCCCAGAGAAATAATAGTAGAGACTACAGATACTATTGGGGCTTCCTAGGTGATGCTAGTGGTAAAGAACCAACCTCTCAATGCAGGAGATATAAGAGACTTGGGTTCAATCTCTAGGTCAGGAAGATCTCCTGGAGGAGGGCATGGCAACCCACTCAAGTATTGTTGCCTGGAGAATCCCATGGACAGAAGAGCCTGGCTGACTAAAGTCCATGGGCTCACAAAGAGTCAGTCAGGTACGACTGAAGTGACTTAGCACTCACAGATACTATAATGAATATGAAGAAATCTTAATATCAAATTCATGCTCATGCTTGCCTTCTACCAAAACTCTTACTTAAGAATTCTGCTTTATTACATTTTAGTGGAAAAATAAAAGAATATAAAAATAACCTCTCTCAAACATATAGTTATTAGGGCTCTTTGACTTCAGTTCATTCATTATTGACTGCCTTCATTTCAGGCCAAATGCTCAAGCTACAATATCTGCCCTTTAATTCCACTGGTTAGGGAGACATACATAAAAAGGCATGGCACAGAATGATTATGGTGAAGGCATACTTGAAGTGGAAGGCAAAGCAAGATACTGACTTGGCTGTTTGTTTTTTTAATTAATTAATTTTTAAATTGAAAGATAATAGCTTTACAGAATCTTGTTGGTTTCTGTCAAATCTCAACATGAATCAGCCATTCAGTTCAGTTCAGTTGCTCAGTCGTGTCTGACTCTTTGCGACTCCATGAATTGCAGCACGCCAGGCCTCCCTGTCCATCACCAACTCCCAGAGTTCACTCAGACTCATGTCCATCAAGTCAGTGATGCCATCCAGCCATCTCATCCTCGGTCATCCCCTTCTCCTCCTGCCCCCAATCCCACCCAGCATCAAAGTCTTTTCTAATGAGTCAACTGTTCGCATGAGGTGGCCAAAGTACTGGAGTTTCAGCTTTAGCATCGTTCCTTCCAAAGAAATCCCAGGGTTGATCTCCTTCAGAATGGACTGGTTGGATCTCCAAGGGACTCTCAAGAGTCTTCTCCAACACCACAGTTCAAAAGCATCAATCCTTCGACACTTAGCCTTCTTCACAGTCCAACTCTCACATCCATACAAGACCACAGGAAGAATAATAGCCTTGACTAGATGGACCTTAGTCGGCAAAGTAATGTCTCTGCTTTTGAATATGCTATCTTGGTTGGTCATAACTTTTCTTCCAAGGAGTAAGTGTCTTTTAATTTCACGCTGCAGTCACCATAGGTATACATATATCCCCTCCCTTGACTTGGGTTTTAAACACACTGTTTCTAAGACATGTTGTGGTTAAATGTGTGGTATTTGGCATGGGTGGGTGTTTTGGAGCCAACAAATGATTCACTGGCATTCCAGCTGGAATTTGCCTCTAGAAACTGGAAGCATTGTGTTGGCTGAAAAGTTCATGTGGGTTTTCCTGTAGGATCTTACAGGATATGTAAGCTGAAGCAATGGCTCAATCTAGGGCACACAGGCAGGGAGGCCTGGCACTTTCAGATTATGTGCTCAGTGACAGAGATATCTGAAGATCAGTGGAGAAACAAGTCTGGAAAAGGCCATGAGATCATGATGTTAGAGAATTTCCTATTCTCTTGGACTTCTTTGACTCACAGAATGCCTAATGAGTGCTTCACAAAGCTGGGACAGTTCATATTTTTGATGAAGTATAAAATAACATAATTGGACATTAGATATTTCCCCAAGTTCTCTTTAGTCTAAAGTGAATGATTTTAATGGTCTTGCAGATCTAAAATGCTAAAAGAGAGATGAGACAATAAAACTAAGGAAGAAATGTCATAGATTTACTATGAGAATAGCAATCATTTATATTGTTTAAGTTAAATTCAATTTGTTTTACTAGTAAGTGTAGAATATAGTTGCATTCTGTACTCCAGGAAATCCAAATGGGAAAAGAAAAAGTTTTTAAATAACTATTTTGTATGCAACTGTTTTTCTCCAAACACTTAAGGTGAATACTTCATGGCATAAAATACAAACTGAATTCTGGGGAAATAAAAAATGAACACTGAGAAATAGCCTCCTTCACCCCCGTTTGTTTAGAAATGTAAACATATGTCACACGACCTGTACACAGCCAACTACAAATAGACAATACATCCTATGTCATGGCACTTTTAGTTCTGAGTTATGTAAACTCACACATTCTTATCTGTACACACATAAAATTTCCCAACTCATAAGAATTCTCATCTTCTTACTCCTTCACTCACCACGTACTCCTTAACTGTTTTATGTCTTAAATGTAACCCTCTGATGAAGCCTTTCTAACTAGCACACTATATTTTCTCATGAAGAAAAATGTATACTGTACTCTTTAAATTGGAACTTGAACATGGAAACCCACAGCAAATGGCACTGAAGTGGATAACTGTTCAAAGTGTGGAGGACCTGATTATCATGTAGAGGAAATTAGACTTTATATTGTACCTAATAGTTAGCTACCTGAAGTCTTTAAACTATGGGTAACAGATCTACATTCTGTATCATAAAAATAATTGGACTTGAACAGGTAAGAACAATGGGCAGAAAATCCAATTAAAAAGCCTTGGCAGTAGTCCAAATGAAAGGATCTCTTGCTAGTGTGTGGGTGCTTGTCAAGTTCAACTCTTTGTGACCCTGTGGAGAGCAGACTTCCTGTAACCTCCTCTGTCCATGGAATTTTCCAGGCAAGAATACTGGAGTGGGCTGCCATTTCTTACTCCAGGGGATCTTCCTGAACCAGGGATCAAACTCACATTTCCTGCATTGACAGGGGGATTCTTTACCTCTGAATCACCTAGGAAGCCCTCATGATAACAGCAATGGGATAAAGCTAAATTATATATATATATGTAATGTAAAAAATAATATATAATAATATATTGATATTATATAATAGGACACAAGATGTAATGGGGTAAGAGTTAAAGTCCAAAGAACTATTTCTAAGTCAGAATTAAAGTTAGTGACTAATTAATAGAGGGCCAGATAAGAGATGAATTGATGTAAATTATAACACATCATCTATTTTGGGATACTAATGATACAGCTGGAGTAGAGAACTTAGGCTTAGAAGTAGACTGGGAAAGCAAGAAAAAAGCTAAAGTCCAAAGAACTATTTCTAAGTCAGAATTAAAGTTAGTGACTAATTCATAGAGGGCCAGATAAGAGATGAATTGATGTAAATTATAACACATCATCTATTTTGGGATACTAATGATACAGCTGGAGTAGAGAACTTAGGCTTAGAAGTAGACTGGGAAAGCAAGAAAAAAAAAAGGGAAAAAAGAGTCAGGTTTTCAACAAAAGAACAGTAAAGCACCTTAAAAATATGTAGGTGAAGCCATCTGACCCCTGCATATGTTAGTCTGAAACTCAGAAGAAAGATTTCAATGGAGTATATAGATTTGTGGTAGTTAACCTTTAGTTTAACACTTAATGGTATGGAAGGAGAAGGCAATGGCACCCCACTCCAGTGCTCTTGCCTGGAAAATTCCATGGACTGAAGAGCCTGGTAGGCTGCAGTCCGTGGGGTCGCTAAGAGTCGGGCACGACTGAGCAACTTCACTTTCGCTTTTCACTTTCATGCATTGGAGAAGGAAATGGCAACCCACTCCAGTATTCTTGCCTGGAGAACCCCAGAGACAGAGGAGCCTGGTGGGCTGCTGTCTATGGGGTCGCACAGAGTCAGACACGACTGAAGTGACTTAGCAGCAGCAGCAGCAATGATATGGAAACATTTTCTACAAAATAAGAGTTAGTGGAAATATGAGATCAAGGTTTATAACCCTGAGATAAAAACTAAGAAATAAAATACTTTTGAATTTTAGAAAGTTGAGATAACAAACGACTTTAGTGGCATGAGAAGGATAATCAGAGGAATTAAAAAGTAAAAGGAAGGTCAAATGAATGATGTAACTTTAAGGAAAGAGATTTGGCTCATAGCTCATACAGGAGCTAAGATACAAGGAAATATTTCTTTAAGAGAACACTCATCTAAGAATGTTTCTGAGATCACTCATGAGAGTTGATGTATGTGTGCTAAGTTGCTTCAGTTGTGTCTGGCTCTTTGTGATCCAGTGGACTATCCCTGCCAGGCTTCTCCATCCATGGGATACTCCCAGCAAGAATGCTGGAGTGGGTTGTCATTTCCTCCTCCAGGGGATGTGAATTTTCCTGACCCAGGGAACGAACCCACATCTCTTAGGTCTCGACTTTGGCAGAAGGCTTCTTTACCACTAGCACCACCTTGGAAGCCCACTGATCCCTTTTTGAGAATATTTGAGTAATAGAGAAATTCACAAAGATGAACCATTATATCATGACAAAGATATACAATATCTTCAAACTATCTGGTCTTGTCTTCCCTAGAGTGTATGTTCTCAGTTGTTCCTTCGGTCGTGCCACCTTACTGTCAAAAGTCTTTCACATCACTGAGTATTTTCACATAATAACTTAATTAACATCACTTCTCTAGATGTCATATAAGTTATGATTTTATAGATAACAATAACTGCTAGCCTCCAGAGATTAATGAAAAATTTTTAAAAAGAACAGAACAATTATATAGAAATTACTGTTTCCTCTACCCATTTGGAAGCAGCTTGCAAGCAGTTTCAGTTGATTATTCAAATATATCAAGGTCATCTGTTCACTGATAATTCTGAAGTTATTTGGTTTTGAGTATGCTCCCAGCTAGCAAAATGTATCCAATAATTTTATAACACTTCACAGTAATATTTTGATCATAGTTTATTTGAACACTTATGATAAGATGCTTTTGTACACATTTGTTAAACAA
>SJYT01032872.1:2552-17371 GCA_006410635.1 Cephalophus harveyi
TGTCATCTGCATATCTGAGGTTATTGATATTTCTCCTGGCAATCTTGATTCCAGCTTGTGCTTCTTCCAGCCCAGCGTTTCTCATGATGTACTCTGCATAGAAGTTAAATAAGCAGGGTAACGATATACAGCCTTGATGTACTCCTTTTCCTATTTGGAACCAGTCCGTTGTTCCATACTTTAGATGCCCACTAATACACAACTGGAGAATTTTTAGCATTACTTTACTAGTGTGTGAGATGAGTGCAATTGTGTGGTTCTTTGAGCATTCTTTGGCATTGTCTTCCTTTGGGATTGGAATGAAAACTGACCTTTTCCAGTCCTGTGGCCACTGCTGAGTTTTCCAAATTTGCTGGCATATTGAGTGCAGCACTTTCACAGCATCATCTCTCAGGATTTGAAATAGCTCAACTGGAATTCCATCACCTCCACTAGCTTTGTTCGTAGTGATGCTTTCTAAGGCCCACCTGACTTCACATTCCAGGATGTCTGGCTCTAGGTGAGTGATGACACCATTGTGATAATCTTGGTCATGAAGATATTTTTTGTACAGTTCTTCTGTGTATTCTTGCCACCTTTTCTAATATCTTCTGCTTCTGTTAGGTCCATACCATTTCTGTCCTTCATCGAGCCCATCTTTGCCTGAAATGTTGCCTTGGTATCTCTAATTTTCTTGAAGAGATCTCTAGTCTTTCCCATCCTGTTGTTTTCCCCTATTTATTTGCGTTGATTGCTGAGGAAGGCTTTCTTATCTCTCCTTGCTATTCTTTGGAACTCTGCATTCAGATACTTATTTCTTTCCTTTTCTCCTTAGAATTAAAAGACGCTTACTCCTTGGAAGGAAAGTTATGACCAACCTAGATAGTATATTTAAAAGCAGAGACATTACTTTGCCAACAAAGGTCCATCTAGTCAAGGCAATGGTTTTTCCAGTGGTCATGTATGGATGTGAGAGTTGGACTGTGAAGAAAGCTGAGCACCGAAGAATTGATGCTTTAGAACTGTGGTGTTGGAGAAGACTCTTGAGAGTCCCTTGGACTACAAGGAGGTCCAACCAGTCCATTCTAAAGAATATCAGTCCTGGGTGTTCTTTGGAAGGAATGATGCTAAAGCTGAAACTCCAATACTTTGGCCACCTCATGCAAAGAGTTGACTCATTGGGAAAGACTCTGATGCTGGGAGGGATTGGGGACAGGAGGAGAAGGGGATGACAGAGGATGAGATGACTGAATGGCATCACCAACTCAATGGACATGAGTTTGGGTGAACTCTGGGAGTTGGTGATGGACAAGCATGCCTGGAGTTCTGCGATTCATGGGGTTGCAAAGAGTTAGACACGACTGAGTGACTGAACTGGACCTGGAATACACAACTGATCAATAGATATAAACTAAAGTAGTCTAATGTCTTCAACGGGGGAAAAAAATATCAAGCAAATTCTTGGGTCAGTGTTTTCCTTTTTAAGATAACCTCTATCATAGATTAATTTATTTTGTATTCACAGTGTACACTTGCATCATTTTTTATCCACAGGTAAACTTTTATATAAACATTTTTTCATCAATAGCACATATGATATACATATGGATATGAAAATCATAAAGTGCAATGAATGTTCAGATGCACATTTTATACAATGGGAAAAAATCACTTTTTAGTCCTTTTTTTCAGTAGTTGAAATTTATTTAGAGAAAATCAATTCATTCAGGGCTATGGAAAAGTAAGTGAAGCTGGATATTTTGGTGAATCTGCATCATAGAGGGACATTCTATCTCCATGGATACTCTGTGGTCACAGGACTTGGTTATTCCCTTGGCCTCTGTTATCCTTAACTTCTAATAGTCATGAAATCTTTTCGTGCTTTTTTTGTAAGTGATTGAAAATTTCAATCAAATTAATTTTACATCTAATGTGTAAATGATGAATCTAATTATGGCACCTTCTGTAAAGGAGAGATGGGCAGTGATTCAGTGTTGGCTCACTTCTTTATGGAGTAATTATTCCCTCCAGGATGATCGTATAAAGGGAGGGGGGGGGAAACTGTTGGTTGAGCAGGTTGGAGTTCCCTGAGAGGGCTATTTATCAACCTGTGGCACCAGTGTAATTCAATGCTTATCATTTCTTGAATTCTAAGTCTTACTGAACTCAGGTTTGGCTGCTGACCACTCAAAAATGGTATCTGAGAGAGAAGCATAAAGGGGGGGGAAACTGTTGGTTGAGCAGGTTGGAGTTCCCTGAGAGGGCTATTTATCAACCTGTGGCACCAGTGTAATTCAATGCTTATCATTTCTTGAATTCTAAGTCTTACTGAACTCAGGTTTGGCTGCTGACCACTCAAAAATGGTATCTGAGAGAGAAGCATAAGTTGGTAGACGGGAATGTTGCTTTTAATAAGAATGTTGGCAATCTGGAGAGAAGGTGGACTCATTTCTGGAGTCCAACTCTGAAGATTCTGCTCAGCTAGGAAAGTTTTTAAAGGGAAATAGGGACATAATCTCAGTTAAACAAGGGGATCGGGGTCAGAGTCATGGCCATCCCTCTACTATCTGCAGGCTAGTTTGCAGGCTTGTCTGTTCCTCATAATCTTTCTTTAGAAGCTGTCTTAATCACACAATTTGCTCACAAGATTGCTGAACAGGAAGCTAGGGAACAGATCTTGTCATCCGTTGATGAAGATGAACTGACAGGTGAGGCAAGGTATTGTATGATCAGAATATTTGACAAGTGGGCTTGGGCCTGAGATGAGGCGAGCATAAGATTTAAGGTCAGTGTGACAAGACAAGGGGACCTCCTGCCGGGAGCTCTTGCCTGCCTAAAGCTGCTTACATAAGAACAGGTTTAATTATTTCTGCCAGCCTTAACATGCATATGTTTATCAGGAGACCACCTGCTTTTGAAGGAATATAATACTTCCTATTTCTAGCAATGAGCTTAGCAATCTCCTCTGCAGACAGTCTTGCCAATGTTGGCCAGGATGAATGAAGATTCTGGTTTTTTTTTTTCCATTTAGGATTTTTCAAAAGAATATTTCTTCTTTGTATGGAAAGTTTTAATTGTCTAGGGCAGAATTTTCCAAATCCTCTTCCATAGAGTACTGGTATTTCTCAAGATGTTCATATGTCCTATGCAAAAATATTCGCAGTAACTTTCCTTTTAAATGTATTTTTTCCCTTTGGAACACTCCATGAAACAGGGTCTTTTTTATACACTAGGTATTCAGTTTCTTTTCTTTTTTTTCCCCCCCCTTTCACTTTTATTGATATATAACTGCTGCTGCTGCTGCTGCTGCTGCTGCTGCTAAGTCATTCAGTCGTGTCCGACTCTGTGCAACCCCACAGATGGCACCCCATGAGGCTCCCCTGTCCCTGGGATTCTCCAGGCAAGGACACTGGAGTGGGTTGCCATTTCCTTCTCCAATGCATGAAAGTGAAAAGTGAGAGTGAAGACACTCAGTCGAGTCCGACTCTTAGCGACCCCATGGACTGCAGCCTACCAGGCTCCTCTGTCCATGGGATTTTCCAGGCAAGAGTACTTGAATGGGGTGCCATTGCCTTCTCCGGATATATAATTGACATACTATCAATTCACACAGTACAAATTTAAGGTGTATAGCATAATGATTTTACTCATATACATCTTGAAATGATAAACACAGTATGTTTAGTGAACATCCATCATCTCATTAGATAAAAAATTAAAGAAAGGAAAAAAAGATTTGTTTCTTGTGATGAGAAATCTTAGGCTTTACCATCTTAACTTTGATATATCACATACAGCAGTGTTAATTATATTTATGGTGTTGTACATCACATTTCTACTACTTATTTATAACTGGAAGTTTTTACTTTTTGATGTCTCCATCCAATCTCCCCCGCGCAACACACCTTCCTGTGTCTGGTGACCGCAAATCTGATCTCTTTTGCTATGAGTTTGTTTCTTTGTTTTTGAAGTCTAATTGACCTACAGCATAGTGATTTGATATTTCTATCCATTTCATAGTGATCACCAAAAGAAGTCTATTTACCATATGTCACCATACAATGATAAATACTTAGTCATCGACTATTTTCTCCACACTGTACATAGCTATCTCTCAGTTTCTCTAAGATTATTTTAAATTGTTGATCTCTAAGATGTGTATAAGAGACAGGTATTCAGTTTCTTTTCTTTTTTTTCCCCCCCCTTTCACTTTTATTGATATATAACTGCTGCTGCTGCTGCTGCTGCTGCTGCTGCTAAGTCATTCAGTCGTGTCCGACTCTGTGCAACCCCACAGATGGCACCCCATGAGGCTCCCCTGTCCCTGGGATTCTCCAGGCAAGGACACTGGAGTGGGTTGCCATTTCCTTCTCCAATGCATGAAAGTGAAAAGTGAGAGTGAAGACACTCAGTCGAGTCCGACTCTTAGCGACCCCATGGACTGCAGCCTACCAGGCTCCTCTGTCCATGGGATTTTCCAGGCAAGAGTACTTGAATGGGGTGCCATTGCCTTCTCCGGATATATAATTGACATACTATCAATTCACACAGTACAAATTTAAGGTGTATAGCATAATGATTTTACTCATATACATCTTGAAATGATAAACACAGTATGTTTAGTGAACATCCATCATCTCATTAGATAAAAAATTAAAGAAAGGAAAAAAAGATTTGTTTCTTGTGATGAGAAATCTTAGGCTTTACCATCTTAACTTTGATATATCACATACAGCAGTGTTAATTATATTTATGGTGTTGTACATCACATTTCTACTACTTATTTATAACTGGAAGTTTTTACTTTTTGATGTCTCCATCCAATCTCCCCCGCGCAACACACCTTCCTGTGTCTGGTGACCGCAAATCTGATCTCTTTTGCTATGAGTTTGTTTCTTTGTTTTTGAAGTCTAATTGACCTACAGCATAGTGATTTGATATTTCTATCCATTTCATAGTGATCACCAAAAGAAGTCTATTTACCATATGTCACCATACAATGATAAATACTTAGTCATCGACTATTTTCTCCACACTGTACATAGCTATCTCTCAGTTTCTCTAAGATTATTTTAAATTGTTGATCTCTAAGATGTGTATAAGAGACAGGTATTCAGTTTCTTTTCTTTTTTTTCCCCCCCCTTTCACTTTTATTGATATATAACTGCTGCTGCTGCTGCTGCTGCTGCTGCTGCTAAGTCATTCAGTCGTGTCCGACTCTGTGCAACCCCACAGATGGCACCCCATGAGGCTCCCCTGTCCCTGGGATTCTCCAGGCAAGGACACTGGAGTGGGTTGCCATTTCCTTCTCCAATGCATGAAAGTGAAAAGTGAGAGTGAAGACACTCAGTCGAGTCCGACTCTTAGCGACCCCATGGACTGCAGCCTACCAGGCTCCTCTGTCCATGGGATTTTCCAGGCAAGAGTACTTGAATGGGGTGCCATTGCCTTCTCCGGATATATAATTGACATACTATCAATTCACACAGTACAAATTTAAGGTGTATAGCATAATGATTTTACTCATATACATCTTGAAATGATAAACACAGTATGTTTAGTGAACATCCATCATCTCATTAGATAAAAAATTAAAGAAAGGAAAAAAAGATTTGTTTCTTGTGATGAGAAATCTTAGGCTTTACCATCTTAACTTTGATATATCACATACAGCAGTGTTAATTATATTTATGGTGTTGTACATCACATTTCTACTACTTATTTATAACTGGAAGTTTTTACTTTTTGATGTCTCCATCCAATCTCCCCCGCGCAACACACCTTCCTGTGTCTGGTGACCGCAAATCTGATCTCTTTTGCTATGAGTTTGTTTCTTTGTTTTTGAAGTCTAATTGACCTACAGCATAGTGATTTGATATTTCTATCCATTTCATAGTGATCACCAAAAGAAGTCTATTTACCATATGTCACCATACAATGATAAATACTTAGTCATCGACTATTTTCTCCACACTGTACATAGCTATCTCTCAGTTTCTCTAAGATTATTTTAAATTGTTGATCTCTAAGTTGGAATGTATTTTACTAACCCTTCATTTTTACTCCCCTCACCCCACATTTACTATTTTGTATCTCCTATTTTACATCTTTTTGTTTGGTGTATCCCTTAACTTATTACGTATATTGATAATTTTTACCACTTTCATCTTTTAACCTTCCCACTAGCTTTATAGGAAGCTGATTTACTATTTTTATTGTATATTTGCCTTTACTAATGGAGTTTCCCTTTGGTAATTTTCATGTTTCTAGTTGTAGCCTTTTCTTATTCACTTAGATGCGTGCCTGCATGCGTGCAAATTCACTTCAGTTGTGTCCAACTCTTTGAGACCCTTGCCAGGCTCCTCTGTCCTTTAATATTTGTTATGAAGCTGGTTTGGTGATGCTAAATTCTTTTATCTATCTTGCTTGTCTTTGAAGCTTTTGATTTCTACACCAAATCAAAATGAGGGCCTTGCTAGGTGGAACATTCTTGGTCCTAGGTTTTTCCTTTCATCATTTTAATTATATCCTGCCACTTCCTTCTGGCCTGCAGAGTCTTTGCTGAAATACCAGCTGATAGCCATAAGGAAGTTCCCTTGTATGTAATGTGCTACTTTTCCCTTGCTCCTTTTAAGATTATCTCTTATCTTTCATTTTTTCCATTTTAACTATAATGTGTCTTGGTGTGTTTCTCTTCAGGTTGATTCTGTTTGGGACTGCGCTTTCTGGACCTGGATGTCTGTTTGGTTTTCCAGGTTAGGGAAGTTTTCAGCTATTATGTCTTCAAATTTATCCTTGGCCCCTTTTCTGTCTCATTTCTCCTTCGGGACCCTTAGAATACAAATGTTCATACATTTGATGTTGTACCGGAGGTGTCCTAAACTGTCCTCATTTCTTTTCACTCATTTTTCCTGTTCTGCAATAGTGATTTCCACTAACTTTGCCTTCCAGCTCTCTGCTCAGTTCCTCTGTATCCTTTAGTCTACTGTTATTCCCTCTAGCGTATTTTTCATTTCAGTTATTGTAGTCTCCACCTCTGCTTGTTTGTTTGTTTGTTTTTCCTAACTCTTTGCTGAATAGTTATAACTTCTCACTCTGTCCTTCCATTCTTTCAAGTTCTTTGAACATCTTTATGATCATTTCCCTTAACTCTCTTTTGGGTAGATTATTTACTCCACTTCACTTAGTTCTCCTAGGGTTTTATCTTATTCCTTAGTTTTGCACATGCTCCTCTGTTGTCTCATTTGGTCTAATTTACTGTTTTTCTATCTATGTGTCTGGTAGTGTTTTCTTTGCAGAAGTGGCCTTTGTCAGAGACATCCTGTGTCCCACAGGCGTGCTCCCCTCTGGTCACTAATGCTATCTGCTCCAGTGGAGCCTCCTATGTGGCTGTATGGGTCCTTCTGTGTGGTGGGCTGACAACTGTGGGTGATCTGGGAGGAGTGTCTGGGCCCTTGGTCCAGGTGACTATCAGGCTGTGCCTTGTGCAGAGGTTGCCAGTCAGTAGTGGGTGGGGCCAGGTCATGAAGCTGCCACCCGTGTGGCCCCAGGGACCCCAGGCCTGGTGCTGACTCACTGAGTGGATAGCTGTGGCCTGGGTGTTATGGATCTCGGGGGTGGGTGATGGGTTGAGCCAGTTCCTGACATGGTTGAATGCCAGGTCTGGGTTGGCCCACTGGTGGGCAGGACTGGGATCAGGCATTCCTATGGGCTGGGTCCTGGTGTGCCAGCTTTCAGGGCTGCAGTTATCCTGGGACTGGTGTGAGAGGCATTTGCTCTAAATGTTAGAAAAAGCTTAAGGTAATTGTATATTTGTTTTTATCATTATTCTAGACTCTAAGAAAAATTCCCAACAGTATTTGGAAGTCAAAAATCTGAAAGTCAGGGGGAGGCGGTCCCAAGATGGCGGAGGAATAGGACGTGGAGACCACTTTCTCCCTCACAAACGCATCAAAAGAACATTTCAACGCTGAGTAAATTCCACAAAACAACTTCTGAATGCTGGCAGAGGACATCAGACACCGAGAAAAGCAGATCATTGGCTTCAAAAACAGGTAGGAAAAAATATAAAAGACGAAAAATGAGACAAAGGAGGTAGGGAGGGAGCTCCGTCCCGGGAAGGGAATCCCATCACGATTCCCGGGTGCTGGGAGTCCACCTTGATCTTCTGCTCATTCTGTACCTTCCTGTCTTGTACCTTTAACACATGATGGTGAGATTTTCAATGTTTAAGGTATTATGAAATTGTCACATTATTAATGAGTTCCCGCTGGGGCGCTGTCAATACATCATAATTTAAAAATAGTTTGGGGATTAAATAAGTGTGAGATATGCACCTCTAGAGAGCAATTTTACAGTTATCACTGGTCCATGAATAGCAAAGTCTGCACATTATTTAGAGAGAGAAAACATGAACAAAAGTTTTTGCATCCTTTATGATAAGTAGTAGTTTTGTATACATATAATAAAGTCATTATTTTCAGTTTTGCCACAGTTGGGTGATAACATTTTCAATTTTAAGTATGAAGATACAGAGATTAACTGGTATTGTTACTTAAATATTTTTTATATTAATAAACTTCATGTTTTAGCCCAGTTTAAGGTAAAGCAAAATGAGCAGAAAGTACAGTGAGTTCTCATATATGCTTTGCCTCCACTGTCAACACCCTGAACCACAGAGATACCCTTGTCACAGTGGATGAACCTACACTGGTACCTTGTTATCACCCAAAGTTCATTGTATACAGTAGGTTCACTCTTGGTGGTATGTAATGACATATAGCCACCATAATATAGAATTGTTTCACTGCCTCAAATTCTTCTGTACTCTTATCTGTTCATCTTCCCTTCCCCATTACCCATGGCAACCTCAATCTCAATCCTTTTGCTGTCTCCATTCAGTTCAGTTCAGTTCAGTCGCTCAGTCGCGTACAACATGAATCACAGCACGCCAGGCCTCCCTGTCCATCACCAACTCCCGGAGTCTACTCAGACTCGCGTTCATCAAGTCAGTGATGCCATCCAGCCATCTCATCCTCAGTCGTCCCCTTCTCCTCCTGCCCCCAATCCCTCCCAGCATCAGAGTCTTTTCCAATGAGTCAACTCTTCTCATGAGGTGGCCAAAGTACTGGAGTTTCAGCTTTAGCATCATTCCTTCCAAAGAAATCCCAAGGTTGATCTCCTTCAGAATGGACTGGTTGGATCTCCCTGCAGTCCAAGGGACTCTCAAGAGTCTTCTCCAACCTCTCCATTTATTTAGTTCTTCCTGAATATCTTTCTTCCAAGCCTTGTAGTTTGCCTCATGTAAACCTTGCACATATTTTGTTAGAAGTATACCTAGGTATTTTTTTGAGTTCTAGTGTAAATGGCAATGTGCTTTGAATTTCAAATTTAACTTGTTCATTGTTGATATATAGGAAAGTGATACACTTCTGTATATTAATTTTGTATCTTGTCATCTTGATAAAATTGCTTGTTAGTTTCAAGATCTTTTTATTGTTGTTATATCATCTGAAAACCGAACTAGTTTTATTTCTTCCTTCCCTGTCTGTACAGTTTTATTTGCTTTTCTTGTCCTACTATATTAGCTAGGACTTCCAATATGATGTTGAGAAGCACTGGTGAGTGAGGACATCTTTTCTATATTCCTAATCTTAGTGTGGAAGTTTTGAGTTTCCCACCATTTAGTTAAGGTTTTTTGTAGATATTCTTTATCAACTTGGGGAAGATCCCCCCTGTTCCTAATTTGCTGCGAGCTTTTGTCACAGGTGAGAGTTGGATTTTGTCAAATATTTTTTCTGCATTGATTAACATGACTGTAATTTTTCTTCTTTAGTGGGTTGATGTTATCTGTTACATTAATTGATTTTTTGATGTTGAACCAGACTTACATAACTCGAGTAAATCTCACTTTGCGGTGGTGTACATTTTTTTTTTTTTTTAATATATGCTGGATTCTAATATTTTCTTGAAGATTTTTACATCTATGTTCATGAAGTAGATTAATCTGTAGTTTTCTTTTCTTGTAATGTTTTTGTCTGGTTTTGGTATTAGGGTAATGCTAGTTTTATGAAATGAATTAAGAAATATTCCCTCTGCTTATCTTCTGGAAGAGATTGAGAAAATTGGTGTCGTTTCCTCCTGAAGTGTTTGGTAGAATTCAGCAGTAGAATTCAATCCTTCTTGACCTGATGCTTTCTGTTTCAGAAGCTTATTAATTGATCCAATTTTTTAATATTCAGATTGTCTATTTCTTCTTGTGTGATTTTAACATATTGTGTAATATAAGGAACTGGTCTATTTCATCTGGGTTGTAAATTGTGTGGGCACAGGGTTAGTCTTGGTCTCTCTACTATCTTTTTAAAGCTCAGGGTAGCTGTGGTGCTGTGGCTCTTTCACTTCTAATTTAAGTGATTTGTGTCTTCTAAAAAGAAGTCTGGCTTATTAATTTTGTTGATTTTCCCAAAGAAATAGCTATTTTGTTGTTTATGTATTGATGTCTTATTTTCAACTTCATTTATTTCTGCTCTAATTTTTCTCTTTCTTTTCTTTTTTGCTTGATTTGGATTTAATTTGTTCTTAGAAACATAGAATATTTGATTTTAGGTCTTTCTTTTTTTCTAAGACATGTATTCAATGCTACAAATTTCCCTCTAAATCTGTCTCTTATACACATCTAGATGTGTATAAGAGACAGATAATTACCNTTATGTATTGATGTCTTATTTTCAACTTCATTTATTTCTGCTCTAATTTTTCTCTTTCTTTTCTTTTTTGCTTGATTTGGATTTAATTTGTTCTTAGAAACATAGAATATTTGATTTTAGGTCTTTCTTTTTTTCTAAGACATGTATTCAATGCTACAAATTTCCCTCTAAATAGTGCTTTCATGGTATCTCACAAATTTTGTTAAGGTGGTTTTATTTTATTTTCATTTTGTTCAAAATACTTTAAAATTTCTCTTCTTATTACTTCTTTGAACCATGTGTTAAATAAAAGTGTGTTTTTTTATTCTAAGTATTTTGAAATTTTCCAACTATCTTTTGTTATTTTTTTTTAGTTTAGTTTCACTATGGTCTGAAAGCAGATGTAGGATTCTTTTAAATGTGATAAGGTATGATTTATGGTCCAGAATGTGGTCTATCTTGATGAATGTTCTGCTTAAGTTTGAGAAGAACGTATATTCTGCTGTTGTTGGATAAAGTTGTCTATAATATTCAGGTGTCTATAATATTCTGTTAAACTATGTCATTTTTGATTTGATGCCTCCTATACCATTAATTTCTAAGAATTCTAGTCACTTCAGTCATGTCTGACTCTTTGTGACCCCATGGACTGTAGTTCACTAGGCTCATCTGTCCATGGAATTCTCTAGGTAAGAGTATTACAGTAGTTGCCATTTCCTTCTCCAGAGGATCCTCCTGACCCAGGGATCGAACCCATGTCTCTTGTGTCTCCTACATTGTCAAGCAGGTTCTTTGCCTCTAGCACCACCTGGAAAGCAATTTCTGAAAAAGGAGTGTTAAAGTCTCCAGTCCTTGCAGTTTTGTTTCTTGTATTTTGATGCTTTGTTGTTAAATGCATACACACAAAAGATTGTTATGTTTTCTTGAAGTATGCACTCTTTGACATGATGCAATGGTGTCTTTATCCTTGATTTCTTTCCTTGTCCTGAAGTTGGCTCTGTCTGAAGTTAATATGGTTATTACTCTCATTTTCTTTTGATTGCTGTTTGCATGTATATCTTTCTATATCTCTTTCCTTTTAATTTATATGCCTATTTATACTTAAACTTGATTTTTTTCTATACAACATATAGTTGAGTTTTAATATTTTACTCACTGATAATTTCTGCCTTTTAACTGGTGTATTTAGATCATTGACATTTAAAGTGACTACTGATGCATTTGGATTAATGTCTACTATATTTGTTATTGTTTTCTATTCATTGTTCTTGTTCTCATAAAGATTTTTTAACTTGCCAAATAGCACTTTTACTATAATGTCTGTCTCTTATACACATCTAATTTAAAAATAAAATAGTTAAATAAAAGGAATTTCTAAATTTGAGAAGTATTCGTATGGACTTATATTTCCATAAATCAGCATATGCAGAGAGGTTAGGGATAGCAGTCAGAGATAATGACCTTTTTGATAAATGAAAAAGATAGCAGCAGCCATTTAAAAAATACATTTCAGCAACAGATGGTGGGACCGGAAAAATACGGAATCCATAAATTAGATGTGTATAAGAGACAGAGTTAGGACTATGTCTTCATAGTTGAATTTTAGATACCATGGAAATATTTAGAGTTAACTGTGCTATTTAAATTTTCCAAAGTCAGTCTTTGTTTTCAAGAAAAAAAAAAAATAGAATGGGAAACATGTAATTTCCCATAATACATTTGAAATAAGTCACAGGTTGAGGAACTGCAGGTAAGTATATTTCCTCTGAAATGGGTATCAATTTCTACTTTAAATATTTCAATAGGTTTTTTTGTTTTTAGCATGAGGCTTATTGGGTCCTTCTAAATGCAATACAATTTATGATGGTTTTCAGAAATTTTATTCCCACTAAAATTTATTTTAAAAATCATCTACTTGAAAGTCACTAGTCTTCAAAATTAAAAATGACACATTTTGCTCCACCTCTGTTATGTAATAGTAGAATATATTTTGGTAAAAATTCAGTTTTTATTTTAATCTAAAATATACTTTTGTATACAAGTTATATCTGGATAAGATGAAGAAATGAGTGGCTCCCCTAACTCCTCCTTTTTCAATTATTTTGTTGTTGTTCAGTTGCCAAATGTTGTCCAGCTCTTATTGACTCCATGAATTGCAGCATGTCAGGCTTCCCTGTCTTTCACTATCTTCCTGAGTTTGCTCAAACTCATATCCACTGAGTCAATGATGCCATTCAGTTATCTCATCCTCTGTCACCCTCTTCTCCTCCTGCCCCCATCTTCCCCAGCATCAGGGTATTTTCCAATGATTTGGCTTTTGGCATCAGGTGTCCAAAGTATTGGAACTTCAATTTCAGCATCAGTCCTTCCAATCTATATTTGGGGTTGATTTCCTTTAGGATTGACTCATTTGATCTCCTTGGAGCCAAGAGAATTTTCAAAGGTCTTCTCCAAAGGGAACCCTCTTGTACCATTGGTGGGAATGTGAATTGAGACAGCCACTGTGGAAGACGGTATGGAGAGTCCTTTAAAAACCTAGGAAAAAAAGCCACCATGTAACCCAGAAATCCCACTCCTAGTCATATATTCTTAGGAAACCAAAATTGAAAAAGACACATGTTTTCCATTGTTCATTGCAGAACTATTTATGATAGCTAGAACATGGAAGCAACGTAGATGTCCATCAACAGATGAATGGATAAAGAAGTAGTGGTACACATACACTATGGAATATTACTCAGCCATAAAAAGGAATGCATTTTAGTCAGTTCTAATGAGGTGGATGAGCCTAGAGCCTATTATCTAGAGTGGAGTAAGACAGAAGGAGAATGATAAATATCATATACAAATGCATAAATATGGAATTTAGAAAGATGATACCAAAGAATTTATTTGCAGGGCATCAATGGAGAAACAGACATAGAGAACAGGGGAGAGAGGACATGTTGAGAGGGGAGGAGAGGGTGAGATATATGGAGAGAGTAACATGGAAACTTACATTACCATATATGAAATAGATAGCCAACAGGAATTTGCTGTACGGCTTAGGAAACTCAAACAGGGGCTCTGTATCAACCATGATGGGTGGGATGGGGAGGGAGATGGGAGGGAGGTTCAAGAGAGGGGATATATGTATATCTATAGCTGATTCATGTTTTTGGTTTGACAGAAAAAAACCAAATTCTATAAAGCAATTATCCTTCAATTAAAAAAAATAAATTAAAAAATAAAATAATACACAAATGAAAAAAAGAATATTATGACATAACCAAGAAACTTTTATCTCAAGAATGGAAATCTAAATAAATTGTATCAGTATTAAATACACACAACAACAAAAAAGAGTCTTCTCCAGTGTCACAGTTCAAAAGCATCAATTACTCAGTGCTCAGCCTTCTTTATGGTCCAGTTTTCACATCCTACATGACTACTGGAAAAACCATACCTTCGACTAAAGGGACCTTGGTTGGCAAAATGATACCTGCTTTTTAATACACTAAGTTTTTCATAGCTTTTCTTCCAAGGAGCAAGCGTCTTTTAATTTCAAGGCTGCAGTCACCATCTACAGTGATTTTGGAGCCCAAGAAAATGAAATCTGTCATTGTTTCCACTTTTTTTCCATCCATTTGCCATGAAGTGATGGGACCAGATGCCATGATCTTAGTTTTCTGAAAGCTGAGTTTTAAGTCAGATGTTTCACTCTCCTATTCAAGAGGCACTTTAGTTCCTTTTCATGTTTTGCCATTTAAGTGGTATCTGCTTATCTGAGGATATTGATATTTCTCCTAGCAATCTTGATTCCAGATTGTGATTCATCAAACCTGGCATTTCCCATAATGTACTCTGCATATAAGTTAAATAAGCAGGGTGACAGTATATAGCCCTGACATACTCCTTTCCTTATTTTGAATCAGTCTGTTGTTCCATGTCTGGCTCTATTAGTATAATTATGTTGTTTTTGTAATGGTAAGATGATGCATCTGAGAGTAGAGAGATCTTTTCTCTTAACCTGAAGAGGTTATATATATATATATTTATAGTATATATTCAAATATTTTTGAAATATTTGATTTGATTAATTCAATTTTATATTCTTAACATTACTGCCACAATCCCATTTATGTAAACAATATGTTTAGCATATTAAATGGGGAG